>PVIW01016131.1:0-17574 GCA_004026585.1 Noctilio leporinus | reverse complement strand
CCCTTCACTCTCAATCTGTGTCGATCTTTTGTTCTGAGGTGGGTCTCTTGAAGACAGCATATATGTGGGTCATGTTGTCTTATCCATTCGGCTACCCTATGTCTTTTGATTGGTGCATTTAATCCATTTACATTTAAGGTTATTATTGATTGATACTTATTCATTGCCATTTTCTCCCTTTGTGTCTGTATTCTTCTTTGGCTTTCTCTGTTTCTTCACTTTATTTGTTTACTTATTTTTATAGCAGACCCTTTAGCATTTCTTGCAATGCTGGTTTGGTAGAGATGTATTCTTTCAGTCTTTTTTTGTCTGGGAAGCTCCTTATTTCTCCTTCTATCTTGAATGATAGCCTTGCTGGGTAGAGTATTCTTGGTTGCAGGCCTTTGTTTACCATGACTTGAAATACTTTTTGCCATTCCCTTCTGGCTTGAATTGTTTCTGTTGAATAATCATTTGATAGCCTTATTGGAGCCCCTTTGTATGTTATTTGTCTTTTCTCTCTTGATGATTTTAGGATTCTCTCTTTGTCTTTGAAATTAGCCATTTTATTAATAATGTGTCTCAGTGTTGGTCTGTTTGGGCTGATCCTCATTGGGACCCTCTGTGCTTCCTGAACTGGATTCATGTTTTCACTCATCATGTTAGGGAAATTTTCTATCATGACTTTTTTGAACAGGTTTTCCATTTTTTCCATTCCTTGTTTCTCTTCTCCTTCTGGTATCCCTATGATATGGATGTTGTTACGTTTCATGTTGTCCTGCAGCTCTCTTAGCCCCTCTTCAGTCTTGTTCAGCCTTTTTTGATTCTCTTGTACTGTCTTGGAGTATTTGTCTACATTATCCTCTAACTCGCTGATCCGGTCCTCTGCTTCCTCTAGCCTACTGTTGATTCCTTCTACTGTATTCTTCAATTCAGAAATTGTATTTTTCATTTCTTCCCGGCACCCATTGATAGTTTCCATGTCCTTTTTCATGCTGTTGTAGTTCTCAGTAAGTTCCCTGGAGTTCTTTGTAATTTCCCTGGAGTTCTTTGTAGTTCTCCTGTAGTTGTTTATAGTTTTCTTTGTGCTGGCTGAGCTCACTGAGCTTCTCTATCATCATTCTTTTGAATTCCTTATCTGACAGTTCAGGTGCCTCTGTTTCATTTTGTGGTCTTTCTGGGGATTCTTCCTTTCCTTTTGGTGATGGACTGATTCTTTTTTTCCCCATTTTGGGTGTCTGTTCTTGCTTTTCATTTATTTTTTTGTTTTTTCCTTGGGTTAACCTGCTTTGCTTCCTTGCCTTAGTTGAGCACCCTTTTGTGAAAGATTTGTGGAGTTTGATGTTTCAGTCTCCCAGATTTTCTCCATTTGCTGTTCTTGGAGTGTCCTTTATTGGGCTGTCTGGTTGTATTCTGGACCTGTGGGCTTTTAGCAGAAAAAACAAACAAACAAAAAAAACCAAAAAAAAAAAAAAAAAAAGGGAAAAAGAAATAAAAATGATAATAATAATAATAAGAAAGGGTTTAGATGGCTGTTCACCCTTAATAATCCCTGATTGGTCCAGATGGAGCCTGGACCTGAGGGCTTTTTAGCAGAGGAAAAAAAAAGAAAAAAAAAAAAAGGGAGAAAGTCACAAGACAAAGAGAAATCAATATTAATAAAGAAAGGGTTTAGGTGTCTGTTCACCCTTTATGATCTCTGTTTGGTCCAAGTGGAGCCGGGTCCAGTGGGCTTTATCAGGAAGAAAAGAAAGAAGAAGGTAAAAAAAAAGAAAAAGAAAAAGAAAAGAAAAAGAAGGGAGAAAGTCACAAGACAAAGGGAAATCAATATTAATAAAGAACGGGTTTAGGTGTCTGTTCACTCTTTATGATCTCTGATTGTTCCAGGTGGAGCTAGAACCTGTGGGCTTTAAGAGGAAGAAAAGGGGGGAAAAAAAAAAGGAAGGAAGAAAAGAATAAAGAAAGGGTTTAGGTGGCTGGGGAAGGGAGGAATACTTAGATTGAGGACTGGGGATGCGTTGTAGCCAGAGAGTGAGTAGACTTTAATTCAAGAGTAGGGGGAAGGTCTTGGGTATTTAGATGGATTGAAGTGGTGGGGGATTAAGAATATGTGAGAAGTAACTTTTGAAAAGGATATGTTGAGGATTAATAGCTCATATAGCTGTTGGTATAACTCAGGTGCTTGAGAGTAGCAGCAATCCATTTCCTGAGGCTGCCTCTTCTTCTTGGTCAGGTCTTTGCAGTCTATATTCTAGCCGGTCTTGGCGTAGCAGGGCCTCTGATTGTCACAGTCAGGGCTGATTCTTAGTGTCAGCCCCCAGGTAGACTGGGCCTTCCATAGCCTAGCTGGGTTTTAGGGCTACCGGTATTCTGTAGCCCGCAGGGTGTCCCCTCCCACTCCTGGCCGAGGTTCCTGCCCGTGAGGAGCACCCAGCACCCCTGCAGGGCAGCCCACAACCTCGCTGGCCCCTGTGACGACTGGCCCTGCCCCTGCAGTTCCTGGAGGAGGCAGCCCCAGTCCGCCAACAGTGCCTGGGGTCGCCAACACTGCCCAGCTCCCCCAGGGTGAGCGCCAATCTTCCAAGCCAACCAGCTCTCCGAGGAGTCCTTTATGCGGCCTCTGTGATCTGCGGCCTTTGTCTCAGTCAATGGGCAGGTCAGTTGCCCCCGCTACTAGTTCTCTGGTCACAGTTTGGAGTTTCCGCGGAGCCTGGGGGCCTGTGTGGTTGTGCAGGGCTGGGCCTCCCCCCTCGCAGGGGCTTCAAGCTACTGTTTACCAGGTGGCCCATCAGCACCGTTTTCGGCCCTCTCGCCACCCCGGCCGGTGCACTTTCCACTCCCCGGCTCCAGCTCCCACAGGACTATTCTCCTCCGCCTCTAGCCCTGTGAGGAGCTTCCTCTCCCTGTTGCTGGAGCGAGTCTCTCACACAGTCCCTCCCCTGCAAGAGTTCAATTCCGCGTTCCCTACAGCATTTCCCCTTGCTGCCCACACTTGACGCTCAGACTTCTAGTCACCAGGGAGCCCTGAGCTGGCCTCAGTCAAACACACCCCTCTGGGCAGAGCCACCACTGCCCAGAGCCGACCTCGGCCCACCGGCCGGTCGGTCGGGAACTGCCTCACCTACTGTCCTGCTGGCCTCCTCTGCCTCTGGGCTGTGCTTCCCTGTGTCCAGATGCTGCCTGCTCCAATTCTTAGGGTCCTGAAGATGTCTCGTGCTCCCTATCTTGTCCTCTAGCTGCTCTGGTACTCAAGAACACCATCAGCACTGCTCTCTACTCTGTTGCCATCTTTCCTCCTCTGTATAGCATTCCTTGTTTAAAAAAATCAATTTGATGACTTCCTAATGGAGTTTAGTACCAGTAGGAAAAGCTTAACTCTCTTGAAAAATCCATGAGCTTTCTTGTGTTAGACAAGGGATTATGTTACACATCCTGTTTCCTTTTTTTCCTCAGCTGCCAGGAAGCTCAGAGTGAAATTTATGGTCATATGATGATAGTAGCCAGAGGGGAGGTGGGAATGGAAAAGGCCAACTGGAGAAATGTTACAAAGGCAAAAAACCCTTACTTATCAGCAATGAACTTTTACACAGTCTGCACCTTGGTGACCGGCTAGCTGTGGAAGAACAGAAGAAAGGGAGGGGGAGTCAACCTTACCTCAGACGTTTCAGGTTAGGAGGATGAGAATAATTGTGGTCAGAGTTAGAATTTTTAGGCCTGGGTTTGAGTCCTGGGTCTGCCACATCCTTCACCTCTTTAAGTCTCAGTGACCACATGTGTAAAAATGAAACAGCAACAACAGCTACCTCACAAGGGCCTTGTGGGCATGAAATGAGACCATGTCAGAAAACATGCTAACTATCAAATGTTGTGAAAATATAGGCTGTTATTAGGGATATACAGAGAAGTAAAGGGAGGCTATGCTTATGACTTGGTTTTATGAAGTATGAACTATCTATCTATATGTATAGACAATTGTGAATGTCCTTGTGGGCAGTTAACGCTCCCAAGGTCAGGGATGGAAATACAGATTTAGGAATCATCGGCAGAGAGATGAGCAAGTTCAGAGTTGCTTCTTTGTCAGAAAGAGGGTTAAAAATAGAGTCTAAGCCCTGGCTGGTGTGGCTCAGTGGGTTGACTATTGGCCTTCAAACCCAAGTGTCACTGGTTCAATTCCCAGTCAGAGCACATACCCAGGTTGCAAGCCACATCTCCAGCCAGATTCAGCTGGAGGCAGATGAAAGGCAACCATACGTTGATGTTTCTCTCTCTTCCTTTCTCCCTTCTCCTCTCTCTAAAAATAATGAATAAAACCTTTTTTTTTAAAGATCTGTATTTATATAAAATACTACATTCCACAAAGTTCAAAATTGTGGGAAGATAAGGCACATGACACCACCAAAGGTGCTTTGGCACATCTAGGGAACCATGAAGAAGGAGGTGCATGGGGAGAGTGGTCAACAAGGAACCTTAAGGATGCACAGTTCTGCTGAGACCATCGAGGGAGCAAGTTTAAGAATTAAAATAGGGAATGAACTGGAACAGACCAATAGGGAACATAGCAGTAGTTAGCATAGTGTTCAAGCTATAAACTCAGCTTGCAGGAAATATAACATTTAATTAGTTATTTTTTGCTTTTGTGCTTAATTTGAGCAATGCTTTTGGAAGAATACTTGAAATATGATTTGATGCAATTCAGAGGTTTTTAGAATAGTCACAAAGTCGAGCAACCATTACCATTATCTAATTACTGAACATTTTCATCACCCCAAAGAGAAATCCCCTACCTTTAGATGTCACTCCATTCCTTCTATCCTCAGCACCTGGCAGCTTTTTGCTTGGTGTGAACATTTTATGTAAATGAAATCATACTGTATGTGGCCTTTTGTAACTGGCTTCTTTCACTGAACATAGTGTTTTTCAGCTTCATATTGCGGCATGAATCAGTGCTTCATTTCTTTTTATTGCTGAATGAAATTCTATTGTGTAGGTATATCACGTTTATTTAAGCAGTCATCAGTTTGCAAACATTTGTATCATTTGCACTCTGGATATTTAGGATAATGCTGAAGTGAGCATTTGTGTACAAATTTTTGAGTGGACATATGTTTTCTTTTTTTCAATTTTTTTAAAATTTTATTGTGGCTGTATTACATCCATCCTGCTGTGATTCTTTATAGATTAAAAAAATGTAATCTCACAATAAAACCCATCTTATTAGTTTACAAATATTTAAATAGCCTTTAAGTATTATTACTAACATTTCCTTGTCCTAATTTTACCACAAAAATGCAGTTAAAAATATTTTGAAATAATTTTAGATTTGTAGAAGAGTTATAAATATAATACAGAATTTCCCTATACCCTTCATGTACCTTCCCTTAATGTTAACATCTTACATAACTATTAAAAGGAATCAAGGAGAAATCAAGAAACTGTCACAGATTGGAGGAAACTAAGGGAAACATGTCATCTGAATGTAATGTAGCCTGGACTGGATACTGTAATAGAAAATGGATATCAGTGTGGAAAAACCAGAAAATCAGAGGATAACCTGTAATTTACTTAATAACCCAACTAATATTGACTTCTAATTTTTTGATAACTGTATAATTATGTAAGATAGACATATGTTTTCAATTCAATGGTTGAAAAAACATTCTTAGCTCATTGAATTGTCTTAACTCAATTGGTTATAAATATAATAGATTATTTCTAGACTTTCAATTCTATTTCATTGATCTGTATGTTTATCCTTATGCCAGTATTGTACAGTCATGATTACTATAGTTTACGGTGGAAGCATGAGTTCTTGCATTTTTGTCTTTTCAGGATTGTTTTGGCTACTCTGGATTATTTGTATTTCTATATAAATTTTAGGCTCAACGTTTCAATTTCTGCAAAAAGGAAGGTGGGTTTTGATAGATAGGAATTGTGTTGAATTGGTAGAACAATGTGAGGAGCATTGTCATCTTAATAATATTGTCTTCCAGTTAATAAACATGAACACCTTTCTATTTATTCAGGTCTTTTTTATTTCTTTCAACAATATTTTTAAGTCTCAAGTATACAAGTCTTACATTTCACTTGTTAAATTTATTCCTAAATATATAATTCTTTTTGGTGCTGCCATCAACTAAACTATTTTCTTAATTTTATTTTTAGATTGCTTATTATTAGTGTTTAGAAATAGAATATATTTTAAAAATTTATTTTTAGAAAGAAGGTAAGGAAGAGAGAAAGAGAGGGAGAGAAAAATCAATGTATGTTGCCTCTAGCACACCCCCAACTGGGGACCTGACCCCCCACCCGGGCATGTGCCCTAACTAGGAATTGAATTGGCAACCATTTGGTTCACAGGCAGGCACTCAATCCAATGAACTATACTGGCCAGGGCTAGATTTTTGTGTATTGGTTCTGTATACTGAAAAGTCACTGTATCTGTTTATTAATTCTATTAGTTTTGATGTCTATGTGTATTCCTCAGATTTTTCTGTATGTAAAACATGTCATCTGTGAATACATATAGCTTTACTTCTTCCTTACTAATCTGGATACCTTTTATTGATTTTTCTTGTCTAATTGTCTTGACTTTATTATTAAACAATAATTTTTCTTTTTTATATATATTTTTAAAGATTTTATTCATTATTTTTAAGAGAGAAGGGCAGGCAGGGAGGAAGAAAGGGAGAGAAACATCAATGTATGGTTGCCTTTCACCTGCCTCCAGCTACGGACCTGGCTGGAGACCTGGCTTGCAACCTGGTTATGTTACCCTGGCTGGGAATCGAACCAGTGACCTTTGGGTCCGCAGACTGGTGCCTATCCACTGATAATTTTTCTTAACCTCCTATTCTGCCAAGCTGTGGAATCATAATTATCAGTCATTTGGATCTGCCCTACATTTTCTTTACTTGTGTTCGATTTCTTACTGGGCTTGTCCAGAATCAAATTATCAATGGGGGAGGGCAGTGTCTGGTCCTTGATACCATCATCATTCTTGTTTTCATTTGATTTTCAGCCACTGATGCACGCAGTTATATCCTCCCTGGCTCTGCTGCTGGCCCTCTCAAATCTATTGCTCTGTGTGCTGTATTGTTATAGTTCTCATAAAACATTCAGTAGGTTCCAGCTTTCTCTGGGTGGCAGGAAACTTTGTTAAGGCTATCTCAGACCTGTCTGTCTAAATACAGTATTGATCTCCTGGCCTAAGAGTATTAGAAGAACATGTACCTTGGGCTTTCCCTGGGTATGGGGAACATGGGTTTCTCTGGCTTGAGTTCCCCCAAAATATGTAGCTTCAGTCATTTGACCATGAAAGCCAGGGTTTGGCTGCAGAGCCATCTGTAGAACCTGTCTCATAGGGAGATCATTCTAGCATCTCTTTCTTTCTTTCTTAATTTAATTTTATTGTTGTTGTATTACATTCATCTCCTTTTTACTCACCTCTGTCCCCTTGCCCACCCACCCACTTCCCCTCAAAGTCAATCCCACTTGTTGTCCATGTCCATGGTTCTTCCATACTAGGTTCTTGTCTAAACTGCTCCCCTTCTTTGCCTCCTCCTCCCCCTTATACCCCCTCCCCCTCTGCCAACTGAAGGTCTATTCATGGTATTCATGTATCTGGTTCTGTTTTGCTTGTTAGTTTGCTTTGTTCATTATTGTCCTGAAATGGGTGAGATCATATGGTATTTGTCTTTCATTGACTAGCTTATTTCACTAAGCATAACACTTTCCAGTTCCATCCATTTTGTTGCAAAGGGTAGGAGCTCCTACTTTCTTTCTGCTGTGTAGTATTCCATTGTGTGAATGTACCAAAGTGTTTTGATCCAATCATCCACTGATGGGCACTTAGGCTGTTTCCAGCACTTGGCTATTGTAAATAGCGCTGCTATGAACATAGGGGTACATAGGTTCTTCTGAATTGGTATTTCAGGGTTCTTCTGGTATAATCCCAGTATTGGAATTGCTGGATCAAAAGGCAGTTCCATTTTTAGTTTTTAAAGGAAACTCCATACTGTTTTCCACAGTGGCTGCACCAGCCTACATTCCCACCAACAGTGCACCAAGGTTCCCTTTTCCCCACATCCTCGCCAACACTTGTTGTTTGTTGATTTGCTGATGATTGCCATTCTGACAGGTGTGAGGTGGTATCTTATTGTGGTTTTAATTTGCATCTCTCTGATGACTAGTGATGTTGAGCATTCTTTCATATGCCTCTAGGCCCTTTGTATATCTTCTTCAGAGAGTTGTCTGTTCAGGTCCTTTGCCCATTTTTTAATTGGGCTGTCTGTCTCCCTGGTGTTGAGTCACAGAAGTTCTTTATATATTTTGGAGATCAAATCCTTGTCTAAGGTATCATTAGCAAATATATTTTCCCATACAGTTGTTTCCCTTTTCATTTTGCTGATGTTTTCTTTAGCTGAACAGAAACTTTTCAATTTGATATAGTCCCATTTGTTGATTTGTTCTTTGATTTCCTTTGCCCTTGGAGAAGTATCAGTGAAAATATTTCTACGTAGGATATCTAAAATTTTTCTGCCTATATTTTTCTCTACAACCTTTATGGTGGCACTGCTTATGTTTAAGTCTTGAGTTTATTCTGGTGTATGGTGGAAGTCTAGTTTTATTTTTTTGCATGTGCCTGGCCCGTTCTTCCAACACCACTTGTTGAAGAGACTGTTTTTACTTCAGTTATGTTCCTTCCCCCTTTGTTGAATATTAATTGACCATAGAGTCCTGGGTTTATTTCTGGGTTCTCTATTCTGTTCCATTGATCTATATGTCTATTCTTATGCCAGTACCAAACTGTTTTGATTGCAGTAGCTTGTAGTATAGTTTGATGTCCGGTATTGTGATTTCTCCTACCTTGTTCTTCTTTCACAAGATTGCTGTGGCTATTCATCAGCATTTTTTGGCTCCATATACATTTTTGAAGTATTTTTTCTATATCTCTGAAATATGTTATTGGTGTTTTAATTGGGATTGCATTGAATCTATAGATTGCTTTGGGTAATATGGACATTTTAATGATGTTCATCCTTCCCCTCCATGGACATGGAATATACTTCCACTTATTTGTATCTTCCATAATTTCTTTCTTCAATGTTCTGCAGTTTTCTGAGCACAGGTCTCTTACCTCCTTGCTTAAGTTTATTTCTGAGTACTTTATTATTCTTGTTGCTATGGTAAATGGGATTTTCTAGCTTCTATTGCTGATATTTCATTATTGGTATACAAAAATGCTTTTGATTTCTGAATATTGACTTTTTATCCAGCTATTTTGCTAAATTTGCTTATTAGGTTAAGTTTTTGGTGGAGTCTATCAGGTTTTGTATGTACACTATCATGTCATCTGCAAATAATGACAGTTTGACTTCCTCCTTTCCAATTTGGATACCTTTGATTCCTTTTTCTTCTCTGATAGCTATGGAAGAACTTCCAAAATGATGTTTTGGAACAGAAGTGGAGAAAGTGGACAGCCTTGTCTTATTCCTGATCACAGGGCGAAAGCTTTTAGTTTTTGTCCATTGAGTATGATGTTGGTTTCAGGTTTCTCATATATGGCCTTTATGATGTTGAGGTATGCTCCCTTTATACCCATTTTGCTGAGTGTTTTTTTTTTTAATATTTTATTTATTATTTTTAGAGAGAGGGGTAGAGAGAGAGGCAGAGAGGGAGAAAGATATCAGTGTATGGTTACCTTTCACCTGCCTCTAGCTACAGACCTGGCTGGAGTCCTGGCTTGCAACCTGGTATGTGCCCTGGGAGGAAATTCGAACCAGCAACATTTGGGTTCTCAGGCCAGCACTTTATCCACTGTCCACCAGCCTGGGCTGCTGGGTGTTTTTATCATAAATGGTTGCTGCATTTTGTCAAATGCTTTTTCAGCATCTATTGATATGATCATATGGTTTTTGTCTTTCATTTTGTTAATGTGGTGTATTACATTTATTGATTTGCAAATGTTGTACCATCCTTGAATCCCTGGAATGAAACCCACTTGATCATGGTTTTAATGTATTGCTGGATCTGGTTGACCAATATTTTGTTGAGAATCTTAACATCTATGTTCATCAGAGATATTGGCCTATAGTTTTCTTTCTTAGTTGTGTCTTGACCTGGTTTTGGGATTAGAATAACATTGGCCTCATAGAAAGAGTTTGGGAGTTTTCCCTCTTCTTGGATTTTTTGGAATAGGTTGAGAAGGATAGGAGTCAGTTCTTCTTTAAATGTTTTGTAGAATTCACCTGTGTAGCTAACTGGTCTGGGGCTCTTGTGCTTTGGGAGATTTTTGATTATTTCTTCAATTTCACTAGTTGTTGT
The DNA here is from genome assembly GCA_004026585.1 of Noctilio leporinus. NCBI lineage: Eukaryota > Metazoa > Chordata > Mammalia > Chiroptera > Noctilionidae > Noctilio > Noctilio leporinus. The sequence goes on along the minus strand of PVIW01016131.1, from coordinate 7,272 downwards.
TGGTCTATTCAGGCTTTCTGCTTCATAGCAATACAGGCCTACCTAAAAAGGTCAGAAGAAGCTTATACAAACAACCTAACTATAAAGATGATTTTGGGTCCTCTCTCTTTTTCTTGATGAGTCTGGATAAGGGCTTGTCAATTTTGTTTCTTTGGGGTGAAAGGTTCTATATATATCAGTAAGGTCCATTTCCTCTAGAGTGTTGTTCAATGACCCAATATTGTTGGTGTTTTTTTGTGTGTGTGTGTTTGGAAGATCTGTCCATTGTTGATAATGTATTAAAATTCCCTACTATGAGTTTGTTGCTGTCTATATCCTTCTTGAAGTCCTCCAAGATTTTCCTTATATATTTGGGAGCTCCTACATTGGGTGCATATAGGTTTACCAGAGTTATATCTTCCTGATGGATTATTTCCTTAAGTATTATGAAATGTCCTTCTTTGTCTCTTTTTTATGGCCTTCATTGTAAAATCTATTTTGTCTGAAATAAGTATTTCTACCCCAGCCTTTTTATCATGTCCATTTGCTTGATATATATTTTTCCATCCCTTCACTTTCAATCTGTGTCGATCTTTTGTTCTGAGGTGGGTCTCTTGAAGACAGCATATATGGAGGTCCTATTTTCTTATCCATTCAGCTACCCTATGTCTTTTGATTGGCACATTTAATCCATTTACATTTAAGGTTATTATTGATTGATACTTATTTATTGCCATATTCCCCCTTTGTACCTGTGTTCCCCTCTGTCTCTCTCTGTTTTTCATCTTTTTAAAGCACACCCTTTAGCATTTCTTGCAATGCTGGTTTGGTAGAGATGTATTCTTTTAGTCTTCTTTTGTCTGGGAAACTCCTTATTTCTATTTCCACTTTGAATGAGAGCCTTGCTGGGTAGAGTATCCTTGGTTATAGGCCTTTGTTTCCCATTACTTGGAATATTTTTTGCCATTCCCTTCTGACTTGTATTGTTTCTGTTGAATAATCATTTGATAACCTTATGGGAGCCCCCTTATATGTTATTTGCTGTTTCTCTCTTGATGCTTTTAGGATTCTCTCTTTGTCTTTGAAATTTGCAATTTTAATTATAATGTGTCTTGGAGTGGGTCTGTTTGGGTTCATCCTCATAGGGCCCCTCTGTGCTTCCTGAACTTGAGTAATATTTTCACTCATCATGTTAGGGACATTTTCTATCATTACTTTTTTGAACAGGTTTTCAATTCCTTGTTTCTCTTCTTCTGGTATCCCTATGATACGGATGTTGTTATGTTTCATGTTGTCCTGCAGCTCTCTTAAAACCTTCATTCTTGTTCAGTATTTTTTCATTCTGTTGCCCTATCTTGGAATATTTTTCTACATTGTCCTCCAGCTCGCTGATCTGATCCTCTGCTTCCTCTAGCCTGCTGTTGAGTCCTTCTACTGTATTCTTCAATTCAGAAAGTATGTTCTTCATTTCCTCCTGGCTCTTACTGATAGTTTCTATGTCCTTTTTAATGCTGGTGTAATTCTCAGTAAGTTCCTTGTAGCTTCCCTGGAGTTGTTTGTAGTTCCCCTGGAGTTGTTTGTAGTTTTCTTTGAGCTCATTGAGCTTCTGTATCATCATTATTTTTAATTCTATATCTGATAGTTGCTTGCCTCTGTTTCATTTAGTGATCTTCCTGGGAATTCCTCCTTTCCTTTTGGCGATATACTGTTTCTTTTTCTCCCCATCTTTAGGTTTCATTGTAATCTAATCAGATTGTGATCTGCTGTCAGGCTAAGGAACTGCTAGGCTGGAAGGATTGATTTAATTGTAATCCTATTAATCTGTGACCCACCATCAGGCTCAGATGCTGCTTGGGATGACAGACCAATTTGGTTATACATCAATAAATCAGCAACCAAACTCAGGCCCTGCTGGGCTAGACAGAGATGTTCAATTGTAATTCAGTTGATCAGCCACCAGCTCAGGTGTAGCCTGATGGGACAGATTCAGATTAAGTCAATGAATCTGTCATCAGCCGCTAGGCTCAGGCGCCACTGGGCTAGGCAGCAAGATCCAATTGTAATACAATGAATCTGTGTTCAGCCACCTGGCTCAGGAGCTGCTGGGCTGGACAGCAAGGTTCAATTGTAATCCAGTGAATCTGTGATTAGCCACCAGTCTCAGGTGGTGCTTGGCTGGACTGAAAGATTCAATTGTAATCCAAAGAGTTTGTGATCAGCCACCAGGCGCAGGGCCACTGGGCAGGACAAACCAACTCAGTTATGAACCAATGAATCCAAGATCAGCCACCAGGCTCACTTGCCACTGTGTGAGGCTGACTGTCTGACCCAGCTGTAAATGAGAGAGTTTATAATCAGCTGCCAGGCCCAGGTCTGCTGAGCAAGGACTGACTCAGTTGCAAAGCAATGAATCTAACATCAGCCACCAGACTTGAATGCCACTGTGAGGGCCTGACTGACTGACCCAGCTGTAAGTCAGAGAGTTTGTAATCAGCCACCAGGCCCAGGTGCTGCTGGGTGGGAAACACTTCTTCAGGTGCTAACTATTGTCTCTATGCTCAGACAGGGCAGGGCAGGAGAGGTTTATTTAGATGTAAATCAAAGAATTGTGATCAGGCACCATGCTCAGGCACAGCTAGGTAGGGAGGATTGCTTCCAGTGGGCGGGGATACAAGGACCTGTCATATAGAAGTAGCTTGGTGTAGCGTTGTCCCCCAGAGGTGTGGGCAATGAGTCAGCACTGGGATCCCCACAGCTGCTTCCCCACTTCTCTCCTCCAAGCCACCACCACAAACTCTTCCCACATGTCTCCAGTCCTCTCTGCTCTCCCTACACTGGAGCCTAGGGTAAGTGGTTGCCAATGTATTTTTGCTGTGGTCACCTTGGTAGTTCTTTCTCTCCAGTGCTCTCTCAGGCCAGTAAAATCCATGGCTTTCCACCCTTCTCAGCTGGATGCTGCTCTACTCTCTGCCATGTTGCTGTAGCTGGGACATCCAGCTGGGGGACCAGATCCCATCCTTCTCAGGTGGCGCCCCTAGCTCTGTCCCTTCGGCTACTGCCTCTGGTGGGGACCCAGCCAGCCCTCTTGTGTTTCTGCAATTCTTACCAGTCATGTTGTGATGAAACATCCTCTTCTGTTCTGTCTGTGGTTATAGGACTTCTTTCCAGCTGGTGTTCTGTTGGTAATTCCAGCTGATTTTTTCTCCAAAAAAGTAATTCCTGATGCAACCTGGGAGGAGATTGGTGTAGCTCCACTTACTCCTCCACCATCTTGCCAGAACGCCTAGCATCTCTTTCGTTTCCTTTCTGACTCTCCTAATTTTGCCTCCAGTGAATTTTCATGTGGTTAGAACAATTTAGCTTGGTTCTTTACTTACTCTTCTAAACTGGTGATTCTCAGTTGGGGTGACTTTGCCCCCAGGAAATATTTGGCAATGTCTGGAGGTGTTTTTTGGTTGTTAGAATGGGGGATGGAGTGGGTGTGACTGGCACCCAGTGGGTGGAGAACAGGGATGCTGCTGAGCGACTCACAATGCACAGCATGTCCCCCAACAAAGAATTATCTGGACTAAAATGTCAACAGGGTGGAAATGGAGAAACCCTGTGAAAAATCCACTGTTTAAAATTTAAAACCTTGAGGATCTAGACTTAGGAAGTAATTTTTAAAAAAACATTTCAATTTGATTTTCTGTTGCATTATTGCTATCCCTGGGGCATGGAAGCAGGTCTATTTGATCAGGGAAAGATAGGGAGCAGGAAGAAATAACAAAAAAACACTTAACTGAATACCAAATAGCAAGGAAAATGAATAAGCCATAGACACACACAGAACACAATAAAATAATGTTGGATAAAAAAAAATACAGTGTTATTCCGTATATAAAGTTTGAAATTCCTATGGTAGGAAATTCATAGCTGTATGGTAGCACTGAAAAAGAAAAGCAAGGGTATGCTTGCCATGAAAGCCAGGGTAATGGTTATCTGTGGGGTGGGGAGTTGTGATAAAAAGGATCAAGGTTAAGAATCTAAGGTATTGGCTGTGATCTATTTCTCTGTCTTTTAAACAGTGCATTTTTGTTTTACAAACTACTATGCATGTTTCACAATTAAAAAGTAAAAAGAAAACAACAAACCTACAGCAGTCAAAATCTATATTACATTTAAAAATCTTATCCTCCTGAAACAGAAGAAGTACATAGGTGAAAAAATAGGTAAATTTCCAATAAAATCTGGGGTTTAGTTAATAGTGATGTACCAATATTAAGTTCCTAGTTTTTACACATGTTTTATGGTAATCTAAGATGTTAATAATTGAGGAAATTGGGGCATATATGGGGCTCTCTCTGAACTCTGCAACTTTTCTATAAATGCAGAGTTAGTTCAAAAATAAAAAGTTTATTTAAAACAAATATCATCTAAACATACTTATAAATGGTTTGTTCTAAATCTTTGACTTTTTCTCAGTCTTTACTTTTGATGCTATGAGCAGTAAAAATGCAAATAACAACAGCTAATACTTGTGAAGCACTTATTTTGTGCAAAGCACTACTCTGAGCTCTTAATAAGTGTTCACTTTATTTCACCCTAACAGAGTTCCTAGAGGTAGGTTTTATTACTCTCTCCATGTCTGCCATTGGGAAACAGACACCCAGAAAGATGGGTGCAATGCTGGCCCAGCTGGGAGGTGACAAAAGGGTAAAACACTAGCAGAAGCAGCAGTCTGGCTTCAGTCTGTCCTCAGAATAAATTGTCATGACTGAGGGTTTAGGAAATACAGAAAAGTATTTTTTAAAAAACAGTCATTCAAGCACAACCAATATTTTCACATAGCGTGTTTCCTCCCTGACTTTTAATCTCTGTGTTTTAATTTGGTGTACACTGATGTGTAGCCTGATTTTCTTTTCACTCTAAACATCATACGATGAGCATTCTTTATGCCACTGAAAGGCTAAACAAAGCATTAAAGGCTCTGCAATATTCTGCACACAGATGTGCTATGCATTTCAGTTGTTTCCAATTTCTCTGTCATTATACATAAAGCTGTCATGAACATCCTCATTCTAAATTTATCTTTACTTGTTTATTTGTTCAGTTTCTTTCTTTCTTTCTTTCTTTCTTTCTCTCTTTTTTTTGTCACTTACTTTTTTCTGTGTTTTCTTACCCCAATTTACTATGGCAAAAAGTTATATAAATACACAGGGTACCACTTTAGTATAAAAATTTGCAGTCTTTCAAAATTCTCTACTTCATACCATTCAATATTCTCCTTTATCCCTCAAGAGTGAGTGACACGTTTTCCATGCTATGGAAGTGAGGGAAGCAATGGTGAGTGATATCTTTTTTTAACTCCTGATGAAAGAGAGATGCCAAGATGAAGCAGGATTGAGACAGTGATGGCAATAACTGAGGATGAGGAAAAGTAACATTTCAAAGCTTTTAGTCATGTATCAACTGCTGTTAACAAGCAGTATCTCACATATTCCCCTGGCCAGTACTACCGGTCACCCATTTCATAGATGAGGAAACTGAGCCCCAAACCCAGAGAGCTAGTTTGGGGAGAAATAGTGCCACTGATTTCTGGATATTAATTTTTTATTCTGTTACTTTGCTGAATTCATTGATCAGTTCTAGTAGTTTCTTGGTAGAATTTTTAGGGTTCTCTATGTACAATATCATGTCATCTGCAAATAAAGACAGTTTTACATCTTTCTTTCCAATTTAGATGCCTTTTATTTCTTCTTTTTGTCTGATTGCTATGGTTAAGACTTCTAGTACAATGCTGAATAAGAGAAGTGAAAGTGGACATTCCTGTCTTGTTCCTGGTCTTAAGATGACTGCTTGTAGTTTTTGCCCATTAAGTATGATGTTGGCAGTGGATCTATTATATATGGCTTTTATTACATTTAGGTGTATTTCCCCTATTCCTACTTTGCTGAGAGCTTATATTATAAATGGGTGTTGGATTTTATCAAATGATTTTTCTGCATATTTGATATAATCATGTAGTTTTTATACTTCATTTGTTTATGTGATGTATCACATTTATTGATTGTGAGTGTTGTAAAAACCTTGCATCCCCAGAATAAATCGATCAGTTAGTTAAAGTGTACGATTTTATTTTTTGATGTATTGCCATATTCTGTTTGCTAATGTTTTGTTGAAGGTTTTAGTATCTGTTTATCAGGGCCATTAGCCTGTAGTCTGTCTTTTTTTTTTTTTTTTTTTTTTTTTTTTTTTTTTTTTTTTTTTTTTTTTTTTTTTTTTTTTTTTTTTTTCTTTCTTTCTTTCTTTCTTTCTTTCTTTCTTTCTTTCTTTCTTTCTTCTTCTTCTTCTTCTTCTTCTTCTTCTTCTTCTTCTTCTTCTTCTTCTTCTTCTTCTTCTTTTTTGTAGTGTCTTTATCTGGTTTTAGAATTAGGATAATGGTGGCATCATAAAATAAGCTTGGGAGCCTTCCCTCATCTTAAATTTTTGAAATAGTTTGAGACAGAGAGGTGTTAGTTTTTCTTGGATTGTTTGGTAATCTATCCAGTACTTTTGTTTTTTGGGAATTTTTTTTTTATTATTGCTTCAATTTCACTAGGTATGATCTATCCGTTCAGATTCTCTGATTCTTCCTGATTCCGTTTGGAAAGATTGTATGATTGTAGGAATTTATCCATTTAACCTAGGTTGTCCAATTTGTTGGCATATATTTGTTCACAATATTTTATTATGGCCCTTTGTATTTATCTGGTATCAATTGTTATTTCTTCTCTTTCATTTCTGATTTTATTTACTTGGGTCCTCTCTCTCTCTCTCTCTCTCTTTTAAAGATTTTATTTACTATTTTTAGAGAGAGGGGAAAAGATAGAGGCAGAGAGGAGGAGAGACATCAATGTATGGTTGCCTTTCACCTGCCTCCAGCTACAGACCTGGCTGGAGCCCTGGGTGGAGTCTTGGCTTGCAACCTGGTTATGTGCCCTGGCTGGGAATCGAACCAGCGACCTTTGGATTTGGTGGTGGGCACCTTATCCACTGAGCTACCAGCCAGGGCTTTCTCTTTTTCATATTAGTGACTCTTATTAAGGGTTTGTCCATTTTGTTCATCTTTTCAAAGAAATAGCAATTAGATTCATTAACTTTTTTGTATCATTTTCCTAAACTATTTCATTTATTTCTGCTCTGATCTTTATTATTTCCTTCCTTCTACTCACTTTGGGTTCACAGGCCAGTGCCTTATCCACGGTGCCAGCAGCAGTCTCTTTCTTCATCTTCTCCTTCTCCTCCTCCTCTTGTTCCTTCTCTCCCCTCCCT
>PVIW01016130.1:0-17583 GCA_004026585.1 Noctilio leporinus | reverse complement strand
TTTCTGGAAGTACACCTTTCAGTAATTCTTTCACAAAAGATTTTGGCTGGTAAATTTTCAGATAGGCTTTGCATATCTGAAAAAGTCCTGATTTCACCATCACATTTAAATGCTTAGCATAAAAATTTAGGTTAAAAACCATTTTCCCTTCAGAATGTTGAAAACATTACTTAATTGCTTACTAACATCCAGTGTTGCTGATGAAAAGTCTGAGGCAATGTGAATATTGCACCATCTTCTTTGGAGGCTTTTAGAATTTTCTCTTTATTCTTGAAGTTCTGAGGGATGTTTTACTCCCTCATGTCTTGACTAGTAGTACATCCTCTCCATGTTCTTGGCCATTTCCTGTAACTTCTGTTTGGATGTTGCAGTTTCTACCTGCATCATCTATGGCTTCCACACTTTTCATGACTTTGTGATTCATTTGGGTAATTCCTTAACTTGGTTTGGTTAGTATTGTATACTCTTTAGCTTTGTCTAATTTGCTACTTAGTTTAATTATTTCCTTTGTTTCCTATGTCAAATTTTTAATATCCTTAACATAGTTTTCTTCTATTTTCTTAATAATCTTGTTTTTATGGAGCCTGTATCTTTTATCTGCTGCCACTCTTTTCTGGTACTGGAGTTATACGGATGTTTTAATTTCAGGTATTGTACTTTTTACTCCTAAAATTTCCTTTAGGTCATTTTTAAGGGATTCTTTTCTTTTACCTCTTCAACTATTAAGTCCATATTTTTCATGACTACTTTAAACTTCTTCTGACATGTCTTTGTATTTTAAATCCAATAACTGAGCCATTTCAGTTTCTGTTATCTGAGCTGTTTCCATGTGGATGTTTTTGTTTCTTTGCAAGTCTAGGAATTTTTTATTGTACACTGGACATGGTGAATATGTTGTTAAGACTGGATCTTTTCTTCTCCTGAAGAGTAATTTTTGTTCTTGCAGACCTGCTGGACACCCCCAAACTCAAAAATATATTTAAAAAAAATCATCCATTGAGGGTCCTTGGCCTGGAAGATGAGCTCTCTGCAGAGCAAGACTTGGCCTTGCACAGCAGCATCTTGGTGCTTGGAGAAGAAGGAATCTGACCTGCAGGGCAGATGTGGTAAGGAGGAATGAGGATGGACTCACAGTCTTTTGCTGTCTCCCCCTCTCCTCTTGTGGTGATTGAAATTCCCCTTGAGTTAGTGATTTTGAGGTACTATTTTCCTTATCCTTAGGTGTAGAATATTATTTAGAAAAGAGGCATGCACTGAAGACTGATAGATAATAATCATAACCTGCTAATTTCATCGTTCTCTTAAAAAAGAAATATCAGATGATGAAGATGGTCAGGACTTTTTTGAGAGTCTCCTAAAAATACCACTTTCCTGAAGTCCATCTTGGACAGTGATTAAATCAGATTAGATCAAGCATATCCGGTTTTCTTGCCCCTTTGTTGAGCAATATTAACCTTGTTTTTAATACTGCTTTTTTTCAGTGTTTTCTTTGATAAACTTAATCTCTGCCTCTTCGCAAAACCAGAGAGTGTTTTTGCCCAAGAACTTAGTGTGTGTTAAAGATAATGAAGGGGTAACAAATGAGATACCCCTAAATAGGTCTCTTTGTCATAAACATTATTCTGAGCTGATTGTTTTGAGAAACTTCAGGCAAAGGAGAAGCTATGAAAACAACAAAAATTTAAGAGGGGATATTTACATTAGTAAGAGGCTGGTACCAGGAAGAGACCTATTGCCGGACATTGCCTTTTCATGTGAAAAGACTTACCTACATGGCAGGAAAAACTCTCATTTACTGTACATTTCCTCTTGTTGCCTTCCTGTGAATTACCCTCTTTGAAGTTCCAGCTTCCTATCTCTTTCCATAGCTCATATTTGCCTGGCTGCTTTTTAACTCACATATCTCTGTGGGGGTTTCATATAGATGTAATTAAAACTTTTTTGGTCTTCTGTTAATCTTTTATTACAGGGAGTCTCAGCCAGAAAGTAGAAGGATGGAGGAAAAATTAGTTTTCCTTCCATACAGTCAATTCAATCCTTTTGTTTTAGAGAAGTAGAAAAACTGCCTGCAGTTTCAGAAATGGCACATTTGTTTGCTTCTAGTCCTCAGAGTTTCAAAAAAATTGAAGTTTAATTTTAATAAGAGCACTTTATTATAATTAAAATGTTATGATTCTTTTTGAATTGCAAAAATTAAGCAATGAAAAAGTAAAAGTACTCCCCATTTTATTTATTTATTTATTTATTGTTTTTCAATTGAATATATTGGGCTGACATTGGTTAATAAAATTATATGGGTTTCAGGTGTACATTTCTATAATACATCATCTGTATTCTTTATTGTGTGCTCACCACCCAAAATCAAGTTGACATTTGTCACCATTCATCCTCCTTTATCTTCTTCTACCCTTCCCTTACCCCCTTCTCCCACTGGTGATCACCAAACTATTGTCTGTTTATAAGGGTTTTTGTTGTTGTTGTTGTTTAATCCCTTCACCTTATGTACCAAGTGCCCCAAACTCCTCTCCTCTAACAGCTGACAGCCTGTTCTCTATACTATGAGTCTGTTTCTATTTTGTTTATTATTTTGTCCATTAGATTCTAATGTAAGTGAAATCATATGGTATTTGTCTTTCTCTGACTGGCTTATTTCACTTAGCCTAATACTCTTCAGGTTCATCCTTACTGTCACAAAAGGTAAGATTTCCTTCTTTTTTATGTGGTATTTGTTTTTCTTTGATTTATTTCACTTAATATAATACTCTTCTGGGTCTTTTCATGCTGTTGCACATGATAAAATTTCATTCTTTTAATGGCTGAGTAACATTCCATGGTATATACGAGACTTGACCCTAAAAAGTCCAGCCACTGTTAATATAACAGGAATGGTTTGTGTGACATCAATGTAATCTGGCAGCCAACAATCATGAGTTCACAGTACGAGTCAATGAGGGCGGTAGACGCATTCAAACTGATAGAGTAGAGCAATGAATCTGCACCAAATTTTGAACATTCTTCCACAGAAATTATTTAGGTGATTCAAAAGGCTGTAGTTACGGGCAACTGGTGATTGGCAGCTTCATCACACCAATGTGCCTCCTCAAGCATCATGTCTAGTGCAGAGTGTTTTGTCAAAACATCAAATCAGGCAAGTGGCTCACCACCATCCCCCTGTCCCCTACAGCCCAGATTGGACACCCTATGACTTATGGCTTTTTCCAAAACCAAAATCACCTTTGAAAAGGAAGAGATTTCAGACCATCAATGAGATTCAAGAAAATACTACAGGGCAGCTGATGGCAATTCTAACAAAAGATTTTGCAGAGTGTTTTTTTTTTTTTTTTAAGAGTTTATTATTTTCAGAGAGAAGGACAGAGAGGGAGGAAGAAAGGGAGAGATGTATCAATGTGTAGTTGCCTTTCACCTGCCTCCAGCTATGGACCTGACTGGAGACCTGGCTTGCAGCCTGGTTATGTGTTCTGTCTGGGTAATCGAACCAGCAACCTTTGGGTTTGCAGGCCGGCACCTTATCCACTTTGCCACCAACCAGGGCATTACAGAGTGTTTTAAACGGTGGAAGAGCCTCTGGGAGAACTTTGAGATTCCAAGGTTCCTAATTTGAAGAGGACGGAGACGTCATTGTCCTGTGTACAATGTTTCCTGCACCTTCTTCAGTAAATATCTCGATTTCTCATAGTACATGGCTGGATACTTTCTGGACAGACCTCATGTGTACTAAAGCGTCCCCCTCCCCTTTTAAAAATTTTTTTAAATTTAATTTTCTTGTTGTATTACATCCATCCCCTTTTTGCTCCCCTCTGTCCCCTTCCCCATCCATCCACTCCCCCACAAAGTCAATCCCACTTGTCCACGTCCATGGTTCTTCCATACTAGGTTTTTGTCTAAACTGCTCCCCTTCTTTGCCTCTTCATCCCCTTCCCCCCAACCCCCTTCCCACTGCCCATTGAAGGCCTATTCACTGTATTCTATATCTGGTTTTGTTTTGCTTGTTGTTTGTTTTGTTCATTATTGTCCTGTAATGGGTGAGATCATATGGTATTTGTCCTTCACTGACTGGCTTATTTCACTAAGCATAACACTTTCTTGTTCCATCCATGTTGTTGCAAAGAGTGGGAGTTCCTACTTTCTTTCTGCTGTGTAGTACTCCATTGTGTAAATGTACCAAATTTTTTTGATCCAATCATCCACTGATGGGCTCTTAGGCTGTTTCAAGCACTTGGCTATTGTAAATAGTGCTGCTATGAACGTAGGTGTACATAAGTTCTTATGAATTGGTGTTCCAGGATTCTTTGGGTATAGTCCAAGTAGTGGAATCACTGGGTCAAAAGGCAGTTCCATTTTTAGTTTTTTGAGGAAACCCCATACTGTTTTCCATCGTGGCTGCACCAGCCTGCATTCCCACCAACAGTGCACAAGGGTTCCCTTTGCCCCACATCCTCACCAACACTTGTTGTTTGTTGATTTGTTGATGATTGCCATTCTGACAGGTGTGAGGTGGTATCTTATTGTGGTTTTGATTTGCATCTCTCTGATGCTAGTGATGTTGAGCTTTCTTTCATATGCCTATGGGCCCTTTGTATGTCCTCCTCAGAGAAGTGCCTGTTCAGGTCTTTTGCCCCTTTTTCAATTGGGCTGTCTGTCTCCCTGGTGTTGAGTTGTATAAGTTCTTGCTATATTTTGGAGATCAAATCCTTGTCTGGTATATCATTGGCAAACATGTTTTCCCATACAGTTGGTTCCCTTTGAATTTTGCTGATGTTTTCTTTAGCTGAACAGAAGTGTTTAGTTTGATGTAGTCCCATTTGTTTATCTGTTCCTTTATTTCCCTTGCCCTTGGAGAAGTATCAGTGAGATACTGCATGGGATATCTGCTATTTTTCTGCCTATGTTTTCCTCTAGGGCTTTTATGGTGGCACAGCTTATATTTAAGTCCTTATCTATCTTGAGTTTTTTCTGGGGTATCGTGTAAATTGGTGGTCTAGTTTTATTTTTTTGCATGTCCAGTTCTCCCAACACCACTTGTTGAAGAGGCTATTTTCACTCCATTTTTTGTCCCTTCCCCATTTGTTGAATATTAATTGACCATAGAGTCCTGGGTTTATTTCTGGCCTTTATATTCTGTTGCATTGATCTATATGTCTATTCTTTTTTATTTTTAAGATTTTATTCATTATTTTCAGAGAGAAGGTCAGTAGGAGAGGAAAAAAGGGAGAGAAGCATCAATGGATGGTTGCCATTCACCTGCCTCCAGCTAAGGGCCTGGTTATGTGCCCTGACCGGGGAATCAAACCAGTGACCTTTAGGTTCATAGGCAGCCACCAACCCTCTGAGTCACACCAGCCAGGACTCTATATGTCTATTCTTATGCCAGTACCAGACTGTTTTGATTACAGTGGCCTTGTATGCTGTGATATCGGTATTGTGATTCCTGCTACTTTGTTCTTTCTCAAGATTGCTGTGGCTCTTTGTGGTTGCTTTTGGCTCCATATGGATTTTTGAAGTATTTTTTCTAGATTTGTGAAATATATCATTGGTATTTTAATTGGGATTGCATTGAATCTATAGATTGCTTTGGGTAGTATGAACATTTTAATGATGTTAATTCTTTCCATCCATGAACATGGTATATGCTTCCATTTATTTGTATCTTCCTTAATTTCTTTCTTCAGTGTTCTATAGTTTTCTGAGTACAAGTCTTTTACCTCCTTGGTTAAGTTTATTCCTAAGTACTTTATTTTTCTTGTTGCTATGGTAAATGGAATTTGTTTGCTAGTTTCTGTCTCTGATGTTTCATTGTTGGCATACAAAAATGCCTTTGATTTCTGAATATGGACTTTATATCAAGCTATTTTGCCTAATTTGCTTATTAGGTCGAGTAGGGTTTTGGTGGAATCTATCGGGTTTTGTATGTACACTATTATGTCATCTTCAAATAATGACAGTTTTACTTCCTCCTTTCCAATTTGGATACCTTTGATTTCTTTTTCTTGTCTGATCACAATGGCTAGAACTTCCAAAACTATGTTAAATGGAAGTGGGGAGAGTGGACAGCCTTACCTTGTTCCTGATCTTAGGGGGAAAGCTTTTAGTTTTTGCCCATTGAGTACGATGTTGGCTGCAGGTTTCTCATATATGGCCTTTGTTATGTTGAGGTATGCTCCTTCTATTCCCATTTTGTTGATCATTTTTGTCATAAATGGTTGCTGTACTTTATCAAATGCTTTTTCAGCATCTGTTGATCTGATCATATGGTTTTTGTTGTTCATTTTGTTTATGTGGTGTGTTACGTTTATTGATTTGCAAATATTGAACCATCCCTGCATCCCTGGGATGAATCACACTTGATCATGATGTATGATCTTTTTAATGTATTGCTGGATTCAGTTTGCCAATATTTTGTTGAGAATCTTAGCATCTATGTTTATCAGATACTGGCTTGTGGTTTTCTTTCTTAGTTGTGTCTTGACCTGGTTTTGGGATTAGAATAATACTGGCCTCATAGAAAGAGTTTGGGAGTCCTCCCTCTTCTTGGATTTTTTGGAATAGGTTGAAAAGGATAGCAGTTAGTTTTTCCCTAAATGTTTGGTAAAATTCACCTGTATCCATCCAGTCTGGGGCTCTTGTGCACTGGGAGTTTTTTGACTTTTTCAATTTCACTAGTTGTTATTGGTCTATTCAGACTTTCTGCTTCATATTGATTTCATATTGATTCTGTTTTGGTAGGTTGTACATTTCCAAAAATTTATCCATTTCACCCTGGTTGTCAAATTTCTTGTCATGTAGTTGTTCGTAGTAATTTCTTACAATCCTTTGTATTTCTGAGGTATCAGTTGTGATTTCTCCTTAGTCATTTCTGATTTTGTTTATTTGGGTCCTCTTTTTTTTTTTTCCTTGAGGAGTCTAGTTAAAGGCTTGTTAATTTTGTTTATTTTTTCAGAGAACCAGCTCCTGGATTTATTGATTCTTTGAATTGTAGTTTTAGTCTCTAAGTCATTTAATTCTGCTGTGATGTTGATAATTTCCTTTCTTCTACTTCTCTGGGCTTTGTTTGTTGTTGCTCCTCTAGTTCTTGTAGCTTTATGGTTAGATTGTTTGTATAAACTTCTTCCAACCTTTTTAGGTAGGCCTGTATTGCTATAAATTTCCCTCTGTAGGTTTTGGGCTGTTGTTTATTCATTTTCATTTGTTTCCAGAAAGTCTTTGACTTATTTTTTGATCTCATTGTTAACCCATTTATTATTTAATAACATGTTATTCGATCTCCATGAATTATGGTATTTTTGTTTTTTTCCCCTTGAGGTTGGTTTCTAGTTTCAAGCCATTGTGATCTGAGAAGATGGTTGGTATGATTTCAATTTTCTTGTATTTGTGGAGGCTTGTCTTGTATCCTACAATGTAGTTTCTCTTTGAGAATGTTCCATGTGCATTAGAAAAGAATGTGTATTTCGCTTTTTTGGGGTGAAAACTTCTGTGTGTAGCAGTTAAGTCCATTTCATCTAGAGTGTTGTTCAATGCCACAATTTTCTTGCAATTTTTTTTGCTTGGAAGATCTGTCTATTTTTTATAATGGGGTATTAAAATTTTCTACTGTTAGTGTGTTGCTGTCTGTATCCTTCTTGAAGTCCTCCAAGATTTCTTTTATTTCTTTGGGTGCTCCTATGTTGGGTGCATATATGTTTGCAAGGGTTATGTCTCCTTGCTGTATTGTTCCCTTAAGTATTATGGAATGTCCTTCTTTGTTTCTTTTTATGGCCTTCCTTGTGAAATATATTTTGTCTGAAATAAGTATTGCTATACCAGACTTCTGTTGATGTCCATTTGCTTCCAATATATTTTTCCTTCCTTTCACTTTCAGTCTGTGTTGATCTTCTGTTTTGAGGTGGGTCTCTTATAGACAGCATATATGTGGGTCATGTTTTCTTATCCATTCATCTACCCTATGTGTTCTTTTTTAAAGATTTTATTTATAATTTTTTAGAGAGAGGGGAAGGGAAAGAGGGAGAGAGACATCAATGTGTGGTTGCTTTTCACCTGCCTCCAGCCATGGACCTGGGGAGACCTGGCTTGCAACCTGGCTATGTGTCCTGGCTGGGAATCAAATCAGTGACCCTTGGGTTCACAGGCTGGTACCTTATCCACTGTGCCACCAGCCAGGGCCTACCCTATGTGTTTTGATTGGGACATTTAATCCATTTACATTTAAGATTATTTTTGACAGCTACTTACTCATTGTCATTTTCTTTCTTTGTACCTGTGTTCCTCACTGTCTCTCTCTGTTCCTTCATCTTTTTAAAGCAGATTCTTTAGCATCCCTTGCAATGCTGGTTTGGTGGAGATGTATTCTTTTAGTCCTTAGTCTGGGAAACTCCTTATTTCACCTTCCATTATGAATGAGCCTTGCGGGGTAGAGTATTCTTCATTGCAGGCCTTTGTTTTCCATTACATGTAATATTTTTTGCCATTCCCTTCTGGCTTGTATTTTTTCTGTTGAGAAATAATTTGATAACCTTATCAGAGCCTCCTTATATGTTATTAGCTGTTTATCTCTTGATGCTTTTAGGATTCTCTCCTTGTCTTTGAAATTTGCCATTTTAATTATTATGTATCTTAGAGTGGGTCTGTTTGGGTTCATCTTCATTGGGACTCTGCTTCCTGAACTTGAGTGACATTTTAACTCATCAAGTTAAGGAAGCTTCCTGCCATTAGTTTTTCAAATAGGTTTTCCATCCTTGTTTCCCTTCTCCTTTTTGTATCCCTATGATGCAGATATTATTATGGTTCATGTTGTCCTGCATGTCTCTTAAAACCTTCATTCTTTCTGTCTTTTTTCATTTTGTTGCACTGTCTAGGAATGTTTTTCTATGTTGTCCTCCAGCTCAGTAATCCAAACCTCTGCTTCCTCCAGCCTGCTGTTGATTCCTTCTACTGTGTTCTTTAATTCAGAAATTGTATTCTTCATTTCCTCTTGGCTCTTATTGATAGTTTCTATGTCCCTTTTAATGCTGGTGTAGTTCTCAGTAAGTTCCTTGTAGCTTCCCTGGAGTTCTTTGTAGTTCCCTGGAGTTCTTTGTAGTTTTCTTTGAGGTGGCTGGGCTCATTTATCATAATTAGTTTGTATTCCATATCTGATAGTTTGTTTGCCTCTATTTCATTTACAGATTTTTTTTTGGGATCCCTCCTTTCCTTTTGGTGATAGAATGGTTTTTTTCCTCCTCCTTTTTATGGGTCTTTTCTTGTTTACTTTTTAGATTGGGCTTTTTTTGTGTGTTCCTGTCTTTGTGATGCGACCTTCTGTGGTATAGAGGTGCATTTTCTTTACTTCCTGGATTCACCTCTGGTGACATCAGATCATTCTGTAGTCTGGGCCTAGGCAGCCTGTTGGAGCCAACCAGAGACCCACTGTCTATGTGCTCTTCAGTTTTTAATCCAATTGATATATGCTCAGCTATCAGGTGTAGGTACTGGTGGGCAGGATGGATTAGCTCTGCTGTAAACCAGTCAGTCTGTGATTAGTGGTCACCTTAGGCACCACTGAGCAGGGCCAATTCATTCAGTTGTAATCCAATCAATCTGATCAGCTGCCAGACTCAGGTACAGCTGGGTGGGAAAAAGTGATTCCAGTGGGCGTGGCTATGAGGACCCCTCTGGCAGAAGCTGGTTGGCTTAGGGTAGTCCGCCTGTGGTGTGGGGCATGAGTCAGCACTGGGATCTTGTCAGCTGCTCCCTTTATCTCTCCTGCAAGCCACTACTATAAACTCTCTTCAAGTGACTCTAGTACATACATTCTGCCCTCCCTTTCCTGGAGCGCAGGGTGGATGTTAATGTATTTTTG
The DNA here is from genome assembly GCA_004026585.1 of Noctilio leporinus. Classification (NCBI taxonomy): domain Eukaryota; kingdom Metazoa; phylum Chordata; class Mammalia; order Chiroptera; family Noctilionidae; genus Noctilio; species Noctilio leporinus. The sequence continues at coordinate 7,730 of PVIW01016130.1, read as the reverse complement.
TTTGTGGTCACTTCAGTAATTCTCTATCTCTAGTGCTCTCAGGCCAGCAAACCCTAAGATATTTTTGCTTTTCACAGCTGGATGCTATTTGGCTATCAGCTGTGTTGCTGTAGGCTGGGAAGCCTAGCTGGGGGTTTAGAACCCACCCTTCTCAGGTGGAGGGGTTTAGAACCCACCCTTTTCAGGTGGGACCCCTAGCTCTGTTCCTTTGGGTGCTGCTGTCAGTGGGAGCCCAGCCAGCCCTCTCACATTTCCGTAATTCTTAATCAGTCACATTGTGATGAAGTGGCCTCTTCTGTTTTGTCCATGATTATAAGTCTTCTTTCCAGCTGGTGTTCTGCTGGTGTTCTGTTGGTTATTGCAGATGATTTTTTCCCCAATTAAGTTGTAATTCCAGACTGGTCCTGGGAGGAAATTGGTGTAGCTTCACTTACTCCTCTGCCTTCTTAGCCCTCCTCCAAGGTGCCCTTTTCTTTACATCCTTGCTAACACTTGCCATTTATGGATTTATTGATGATGGCCATTCTGACAGGTTTAAGGTGATATCTCATTGTGGTTTTAAATTGCATTTCTTTGATGATTATTGATGTTGAACATTTTTTCATATCTGTTGGCCAACTGTATGTCCTCTGGAGGAGTGTCTATTCAGGTCCTCTGTTCATTTTGAATTGGATTGTGTGGGTTTTTTGGTGTGAGTTCTTTGTAAATTTGGGATATTAACCCCTCTCAGGTGTATCGTTGGCAAATATGTTCTACCATTTAGTGGATTGCCTGTTGTTTATTTTGTTGAAGGTTTCCTTTTAGTTTGATGTCCCATTTGTTAATTTTTTCTTTACTTTCCCTTGTCCGAGGAGATTCATCAGAAAAAAATATTGCGAAGTGAAATGCCAGAGATTTCACTACCTATGTTTTCTTCTAGGATTTTTATGGTATTGAATCTTACATTTAAGTCTTTAATCGATTTTGAGTTTATTCTTGTATATGGTGTAAGAAGATGGTCTAGTTTCATTTTTTTACATGTATCTTTCTTATTTTCCCAACATTATTTATGTAATAGACTATCTTTACCTCATTGTATGTTCTTGCCTCCTTTCTCAAATATTAATTGACCACATGGGTGGATTTATTTATTTCTGGGCTCTCTATTTTGTTTTCTTGAGCTCCGTGTCTGTTTTTATGGCAGTACCATGTTGTTTTGGTTACTATGGCCTTGTGGTATAATTTGATATCACATAGTGTTATATCTCCTACTTTGTTCTTCTTTCTCAATATTGCTGAGGCTATTCAGGTTCTTTTGTGGTGCCATATAAATTTTTTGATTTTTTTTTTTGTTCTAGTTTAGCAAGAGGAGAGCAGTTTTGGTAGAGGGTTATGGACAAAAGTCTGATTGGAATGGTTTTAGAAGAGAATGGAAGCAGAGAAGTAGGAGCAGAAATTATAGACATTAAGAAGAAAATGTTTTGTATTTAAGATGAAAAACTACATAATGTGTTTTAAATAATAGGTGACATTATTGAACATTTACTGTGTGACAAACACTGTTTTAGAAACTTCTGTTAATGTGTCCAATGAGGAATAAAAATTACACACCACCCTTGCGTTGCATGATAGTGCAAGACTGTGCTAGATGAAACCATGTAAAGCAATCTTAAAAATCAATGGGAAAGATTCTGAATGTTCTGAGGCCTTCACAATTTTTTGTCAAAACCTTCTACATTTTAACTGGCTCTTACTGTTGGTTATTAACATATTGGGAAGTCAAAGCAGTAAAACTAATGTTCATTTACAGTACACTATAATTTAAAACATCAGAAACTTAGAAATTAAAGTATTTTAATTATTAAAGACTTGCAAAGATTAGTTTGGACAGTGCTTGCCTTCTTGTCACAAAACAAATGGTAGAGATCAAGCATCTTTTCTGTTTGTCAAATTCCTTTCTGTTTGGATTAGTTTTCAGCATTTTATTCTTTCCTCTTCCAGCGTTGTGTAGTATCTCCGAGAGGTCACCTAATGTAAAGTTTTTGCTGGTGTCACTTTTTCTGGCACATCTCACTCTATTTATCACAATTTTCCTTATTTATGTTTATGAATTTGCCTTCACTGAGTTCCTTTGGCTACCTGTATTGCCCCTCTCTGGGTCTGGGTCTGAGAGTGTCCTGCCCGAGCTGTTCATTGCTAACTTGCCAGAGTTTTTAAAGATACACTGAGACTGGAGAAAGGAATCAGGAGAGACAGGAGTGCAGTGGGCAGCAGTAACCTAAAAGTGGAAGAGTGGCTTTTGGGGGCAGAGTACTATCATCCCCCTTCGGCTGTGCTGGGCCCTCCCAGAACAGGGGCCCAGATGAAATGCTCCAGCAGCCTCACCCAGCTTTCACCACTGGTAAACAACTTTACGGATATGAATTCACCACCTTTCGTTTAGTCATTCTGGCTGGTGATTGGTACTGCTGGAGGGAAAAAATTGAAAACAAAATCTCCTGCCAAACCAGAAAACCCCTCCATAAACACAGAAGACAAAACAGCTTTATTATTGAATAAGCATTTAACCAGACTGTGATGTACATTACAGGGAATCAGCTAAAAAGAATGTTGAGACAGAAGTCTCATCTTTTAATGTAGGCAAGCAGGTACGACCCATTACATTCATGTTGTCAAGATAAAAGATAACTAACCAGTCAACAGGTATGAGAACATGACAACATCATTTGTCTCACATATTTCACCCTAGACTCACTTAATAATTGAGGTGACTGTCTGTGTTTGCTATTTGCAATTACCTGAACGAAGAATAAAAATTTCCAAGTATTTATGACAGGTTGATTGGAGCCAGACACACAAGTTAAACTCCCAAAGCCTAAAGAATTTGTATTTGAGAGATGGCTCCTAGGTCTTTGAGGGGGACATTTCCTGGGTTGTGAAACTGACAGCAGGTTTATTTAGCTTTTATAAATATTTACATATATCTCAAAAAGACGGGGAAAGAATTCACAAGTTTTCCAAAGGAAATGCTCATAGAAAAGGTGTGTGTGGGATCCCTTTCCCTTTTAACACCAGAGAACTTTCAACTTTTTTATTTTTTTTTTGAAGACTTGTATTTACCCTTATTCTCCTTAGGATCAGAAACTGTTAGATGTAGTCTGAGGCTTATTTCTGTTCATTTGATTTCACTGGGGACAGGAGAAGCGCTTGTTATTAACCACAGAAACTACTTTGATTTTGAAGATTAAGCTCTTCTTAAACCCGCTAATTAATTACTGCAGTCATTGTTATCTGAGCCCTTTTTCTCTGTACATGTGTTTAGGTATATTTAGCCAACTATACTGTGGAGAAAGTCCTTTACCTTAAATTCTCTTTGATTCTGAATGGTGATGACATCATTACATATTGATGTTGTGCCCACTGTCCTGGGCACCAGGGATAAGTGGTAACTGTGGCTGGCATGGTACATCCCTCCTGGAGCTTGCCCCCTGGCAGGGAATCAGATATTTCACACATGATAACCAATGTCTTGAGTGCTCCCCCTGGGAACTACAGGGAGCTTTGGGACAGCATCCTGAATCAAGTGCCCCACCCCAGCCTGGAACTGTGAGAGGTCAGATTATGGAGAACCTGTACACCATAGTAAGGATTTGGAATTAAACTTCCAGTGTCTTGGGCCTATACCTAGAGGCTTTGATTCTTTGGTTTTAGTACAGCGTGAAAGCCAGTATTTTAACAAGTTCCTTTACAGGACCTTGGTGTAGTTGGTCTCAACACATCCTTTGAGCTACTCTGGACTTGTATAGCCTTTGAAGGATTTTAAAGGCAGGCAGAGATTGATATAATTGTTCCTTTTTTTTTTTTTTTTTTTTTAAAGAGTTTATTTATTATTTTTAGAGAAAGGGGAAGGGAGAGAGGTAGAGAGGGACAGAGACATCAATCAATGTGTGGTTGCCTTTCACCTGCCTCCAGCTACGGACCTGGCTGGAGACCTGGCTTGCAACCTGGTTATGTGCCCTGGCTGGGACGCGAACCAGCGACCTTTGGGTTCACAGGCTGGTGCCTTATCCATTGTGCCACCAGCCAGGGCCTTTTAAAAAAAATTTAAAAACTTTTTTATGGATTAAAAAAATTAATTTTATTTATTATTATAATTGTTTCATTTTTTCACCCATTGCTCTCTCCTGCCACCTGTCCCTCCCTTAGTTAATTCCTAGCTCATTGTCCATGTCCATGGGTCCTCCTTGCAAGCTCCTCATCTGATCCCTTCCTCCACTTTCCTTCTCCCCCAACTGCCTAGTCACCATCATTCTGGCCTTTTTTTTTTTTTTTTAATGTCTTGTTTCTTTTTGTTCATCTACTTGTTTGGTTCATTAGACTCCTGTATTAAGTGAGAACATATGGTATTTAACTTTTGTTGCCTGGCTTATTTCACTAAGCAAGATACTCTCCATTCCATTCATGCTATTGCAAATGGCAGAAGTTCTTTCGTTCTTTCCGCCCACTATAGAACACCATTGTGTAAATGTATCAAAGTTTTTGGATTCATTCATCCGCTGATGGGCACTTAGGTTGTTTCCAGCACATGGCTATTGTAAATAGAGCTGCTCTGAACATAGGGGTGCATAGGTTCTTCTGAATTGGTGTTTCAGGATTCTTCACATATAATCCTAGCAGTGGAATCACTGGGTCATAAGATAGTTCTATCCTTAGTTTTTTGAGAAAATTCCATCCTGTCTTCCATAGTGGCTGCATCAGTCTGCATTCCCACAAGCAGTGCACCAGGGTTCCCTTTTCTGCACATCCTCACCAGCACTTGTTGTTTGCTGATTTGTTAATGATGGCCATCTTGGCAGGTGTAAGGTGGTATCTTGTTGTGGTTTTAATTTTCATCTCTCTGATGGCTAGTGATGTTGAACATTCTTTCATATGCTTATGGACCCTTTGTATGTCTTCCTTGGAGAAGTGTCTTTTGAGGTCCTTTGCCCAGTTCTTTTTTTTTTTTTTTTAATTTTATTGTTGTTGTATTACATCTATCCCCTTTTTGCTCCCCTCTGTCCCTCTCACCACCCACCCATTCCCCCCAAAGTCAATCCCACCTGTTGTTGTCCATGTCCATGGTTCCTTTATACTAGGTTCTTGTCTAAACTGCTCCCCTTCCTTGCCCCTGCCTCTCCCCTCCCCCCAACCCCCTTCCCCCTGACCACTGAAGGCCTACTCACTGTATTCATATATTTGGTTCTGTTTTGCTTGTTGTTATTTTTGTTCATTATTGTCCTGTAATGGGTCAGATCATATGGTATTTGTCCTTCACTGACTGGCTTATTTCACTAGGCATAATACCCTCCAGTTCCATCCATGTTGTTGCAAAGGGTACAAGTTCCTTCTTTCTTTCTGCTATGTAGTATTCCATTGTGTAAATGTACCAAAGTTTTTTGATCCAATCATCCACTGATGGGCACTTAGGCTGTTTCAAGCACTTGGCTATTATAAATAGTGCCACTATGAACATAGGGGTGCATAGGTTCTTATGAATTGGTGTTTCAGGATTCTTTGGGTATAGTCCAAGTAGTGGAATCACTGGATCAAAAGGCAGTTCCATTTTTAGTTTTTTAAGGAAACCGCATACTGTTTTCCACAGTGGCTGCACCAGCCTGCATTCCCACCAACAATGCACCGGGGTTCCCTTTGCCCTGCATCCTCGCCAACACTTGTTGTTTGTTGATTTGCTGATGATTGCCATTCTGACAGGTGTGAGGTGGTATCTTATTGCGGTTTAATTTGCATCTCTCTGATGACTAGTGATGTTGAGCATTGTTTCATATGCCTCTGGGCCCTTTGTATATCTTCCTCAGTGAGTTGTCTGTTCAGGTCCTTTACCCCTTTTTTAATTGGGCTGTCTGTCTCCCTGGTGTTGAGTCACATTAGCTCTTTATATATTTTGGAGATCAAATCCTTGTCTGAGGTATCATTGGCAATTATGTTTTTGCATACAGTTGGTTCCCTTTGAATTTTGCTGATATTTTCTTGAGCTGAACAGAAACTTTTCAATTTGATATAGTCCCATTTGTTGATTTGCTTTTTGATTTCCTTTGCCCTTGGTGAAGTATCAGTAAACATACTTCTGTGTAGGATATCCAAAAGATTGCTGCCTATATTTTTCTCCAGGACCTGTATGTTGGCACTGCTTATGTTTAAATCCTTTATCCATCTTGAGTTTATTCTGGTGTATGGTGTAAGTTGGTGGTCTATTTTTATCTTTTTACATGTTGCTGACCCGTTCTCCCAACACCATTTGTTGAAGAGACTGTTTTTACTCCATTTGATGTTCCTTCCCCCTTTGGCAAATACTAGTTGACCATAGAGTCCTGGGTTAATTTCTGGGCTCTCTATTCTGTTCCATTGATCTATATGTCTGTTCTTATGCTAGTACCATGCTGTTTTGATGACAGTAGCCTTGTAGTATTGTTTGAAGTCCGGTATTGTGATTCCTCCAACCTTGTTCTTCTTTCTCAAGATTGTGGTGGCTATTTGTGGGCGTTTTGGCTCCATATAAATTTTTGAAGAATTTTTTCTGTATCTGTGAAGTCTATCATTGGTATTTTAATTGGGGTTGCATTGAGTCTGTAGATTGCTTTGGGTAGTATGGACATTTTAATGATGTTAATTCTTCTCATCCACGAACATCGTATATGCTTCCATTTATTTGTACCTTCCTTGATTTCTTTCTTCCTTGTTCTGTAGTTTTCTGACTACAGGTCTTTTTTTATTTTTTTAAAATTTTATTGTTGTTGTATTACATGCATCCCCTTTTTGCTCCCCTCTGTCCCCCTCCCCACCCACCCATTACCCCCAAAATCAATCCCACCTGTTGTCCATATCCATGGTTCCTTTATACTCGGTTCTTGTCTAAGCTGCTCCCCTTCTTTGCCTCTGCCTTCCCCCTCCCCCCAACCCCATTCCCCCTGACCACTGAAGGCCTATTCCTTGTATTCATATACTTGGTTCTGTTTTGCTTGTTGTCAGTTTTGCTCATTATTGTCCCTTAATGGGTGAGATCATATGATATTTGTCCTTCACTGACTGGCTTATTTCACTAAGCATAATACTCTCCAGTTCCATCCATGTTGTTGCAAAGGGTACAAGTTCCTTCTTTCTTTCTGCTATATAGAATTCTATTCTGTAAATTGAGTACAGGTCTTTTACCTCCTTAGTTAAGTTTATTCTTAGGTACTTTATTTTTCTTGTTGCTCTGGTAAATGGGATTTGTTTTTTTGCTTCTATTTCTGTTGTTTCATTACTGATATACAAAAATGCTTTTGATTTCTGGATATTGACTTTATACCCAGCTATTTTGCTAAATTAGCTTATTAGGTTGAGTAAGATTTTGGTGGAATCCATCGGGTTTTGTATGTACATTATCATATCATCTGCAAATAATGACAGTTTGACTTCCTCCTTTCCAGTTTGGATACCTTTGATTCCTTTTTCTTCTCTGATGGCTATAGCTAGAACTTCCAAGACAATGTTGAGTAGAAGTGGAGAAAGTGGACAGCCTTGTCTCATTCCTGATCTTAGGGGGAAAGCTTTTAGTTTTTGTCCATTAAGTATGATGTTGGCTTCAGGTTTCTCATAGATGGCCTTTATGATGTTGAGGTATGCTCCCCCTATTCCCATTTTGCTGAGGGTTTTTATCATAAATGGTTGCTGCACTTTATCAAATGCTTTTTCAGCATCTATTGATATGATCA
>PVIW01016129.1:0-17590 GCA_004026585.1 Noctilio leporinus | reverse complement strand
AAACTGAAGCTTCCAATGATTCCAAAGACAAATTCAACATAACTGCTTCATTGTACACCAGATTACACCATTTGCATTGAGAATCTTCATATCATTCAAAGAAACACTTACTTTTTCTTTAGCTCTGTATCTGCTTTCTTGTACAGTAGAAACTCCAGTTTTTCTTACAGCACTTTCTAAAGTAAGTTAGAACTATAGTTCAACTTACACAGTTCTAACTTAAAGAATGACTGGAGTAATAAAAATGGTAAGTTTACAGAGAACTTTGCTGTTTCCTCAGGAATCTCTGTGTTATGCACAGGCCTGCATAGGAAATACTGGGTTTCTTAGTTCAAGTGTTACACGTAAGAGAAACTGAATCTTCCAATGATTCCAAAGACAAATTCAAGCTAACTCCTTTATTCTACACGAGATTTCAGCATTTCCATTGACAAACTTCATATGATTCAAAGAAACACTTACTTTGTTCATTAGCTCTGTTTCTGCTTACTTGTATAGTAGAAACTCCAGTGTTTCTTATAGCATTTCTAACGTAAGTTCGAACTACTGCACAACTAACACAGTTCTAACTTGAAGAATCACTGGAGTAATGGAAATGGTAAGTTTACAGAGAACTTTGCTGTTTCTTCAGGAATCTCTGTGTTATGCATAGGCCTGCATAGGAAATACTGGGTTTCTTAGTTTCAAGGGTGGCAAATATGAGAAACTGAAGCTTCCAACGATTCCAAAGACAAATTCAAGCTCACTCCTTCATTCTAAACCATATTTCACCATTTGCATTGAGAATCTTCATATCATTCAAAGAAACACTTACTTTGTTCATTAGCTCTGTATCTGCTTACTTGTACAGTAGAAACTCCAGTGTTTCTTACAGCACTTTCTAATGTAAGTTAGAGCTATAGCACAACTTACACAGTTCTAAGTTGAAAAATAACTGGAGTAATGGAAATGGTAAGTTTACAAAGAACTTTGCTGTTTCTTTAGGAATCTCTGTGTTATGCATAGGCCTGCATAGGAAATACTGGGTTTCTTAGTTTCAAGTGATGCAAATAGGAGAAACTGAAGCTTCCAAGGATTCCAAAGACAAATTCAAGCTAACTCCTTCATTCTACACCAGATTTCACCATTTGCATTGAGAATCTTCATATCATTCACAGAAACACTTACTTTCTTCCTTAGCTTTGTTTCTGCTTACTTGTACAGTAGAAACTCCAGTGTTTCTTATAGCACTTTCGAATGTAAGTTAGAACTACAGCACAACTAATACAGTTCTAACTTGAAGAATCACTGGAGTAATAGAAATGGTAAACTTACAGAGAACTTTGCTGTTTCTTCAGGAATCTCTGTGTTATGCGTAGGCCTGCATAGGAAATACTGGGTTTCCTATTTTCAAGTGTTGCAAATATGAGAAACTGAAGTTTCCAATAATTCCAAAGACAAATTCAAGTTAACTCCTTCATTCTACAGCAGATTTCACCATTTGCATTGAGAATCTTCATATCATTCAAAGAAACACTTACTTTGTTCATTAGCTCTGTATCTCCTTACTTATATATTGGAAATTCCAGTGTTTCTTACAGCACTTTCTAACGTAACTTAGAACTACAGCACAACCTTCACAGTTCTAACTTGAAGAATCACTGGAGTAATGGAAATGGTAAGTATACAAAGAACTTTGCTGTTTCTTCAGGAATCTCTGTGTTATGCACAGGCCTGCATAGGAAATACTGGGTTTCTTAGTTTCATGTGTTACACATATGAGAAACTGAATCTTCCAATGATTCCGAAAACAAATTCAACCTAACTGCTTCATTGTACACCAGATTTCACCGCTTGCATTGAGAATCTTCATATCATTCAATGTAACACTTACATTGTTCATTAGCTCTGTATTTGCTTACTTGTACAGTATAAACTCCAGTGTTTCTTACAGCACTTTCTAAAGTAAGTTAGAACTATAGCACAACTTAGACAGTTCTAACTTGAAGAATCACTGGAATAATGGAAATGGTAAGTTTACAGAGAACTTTGCTGTTTCTGAAGGAATCTCTGTGTTATGCATAGGCCTGAATAAGAAATACTGGGTTTCTTAGTTTCAAGTGTTGCAAATATGAGAAACTGAAGCTTCCAATGATTCCAAAGACAAATTCAAGCTAACTCCTTCATTGTACACCAGATTTCACCATTTGCATTGAGAATCTTCATATCATTCAAAGAAACACTTACTTTGTTCATTAGCTCTATTTCTGCTTACTTGTGCAGTAGAAACTACAGTGTTTCTTACAGCATTTTCTAACGTAAGTTAGAACTATAGCAAAACATACACATTTCTAACTTTAAGAATCCCTGGAGTAATGGAAATGGAAAGTTTACAGAGAACTTTGCTGTTTCTTCAGAAATATCTGCGTTATGCATAGGCCTGCTTAGGAAATACTGGGTTTCTTTGTTTCAAGTGTTGCAAATATGAGAAACTGAAGCTTCCAATGATTCCAAAGACAAATTCAACCTAACTGCTTCATTCTACACCAGATTTCACCACTTTCATTGAGAATCTTCATATCATTCAAAGAAACACTTATTTTGTTCATTAGCTCTGTTTCTGCTTACTTGTAAAGTAGAAACTCCAGTGTTTCTTACAGCACTGTGTAACGTAAGTTAGAGCTACAGCACAAGTAACACAGTTCTAACTTGAAGAATCACTGGAGTAATGGGAATGGTAAGTTTAGAGAGAACTTTCCTGTTTCTTCAAGAATTTCTGTGTTTTGCATAGGCCTGCATAGGAAATACTGGGTTTCTTAGTTTCAAGAGTTGCAAATATGGGCAACTGAAGCTTCCAATGATTCCAAAGACAAATTCTAACTAACTCCTTCATTCTACACCAGATTTCACCATTTGCATTGAGAATCTTCATATCATTCAAAGAAACACTTTGTTCACTAGCTCTGTTTCTGCTTACTTGCACAGTAGAAACTCCATTGTTTCTTACAGCACTTTCTAACGTAAGTTAGTACTATAGCACAACTAACACAGTTCTAACTTGAAGAATCCCTGGAGTAATGGAAATGGTAAGTTTACGGAGAACTTTGCTGTTTCTTAAGGAATCTCTGTGTTATGCGTAGGCCTGCATAGGAAATACTGGGTTTCTTAGTTTCAAGTGTTCCAAATATGAGAAACTGAAGCTTGCAATGATTCCAAAGAGAAATTCAACCTAACTCCTTCATTCTACACAAGATTTCACCATGTCCATTGAGAATCTTCATATCATTCATAGAAACACCAACTTTGTTCATTAGCTCTGTTTCTGCTTACTTGTTCAGTAGAAACTCGAGTGTTTCTCTACAGCACTTTCTAACATAAGTTAGAACTACAGCACAACTAACACAGTTCTAACTTGAAGAATCACTGGAGTAATGGAAATGGTAAGTTCACAGAGAACTTTGCTGATTCTTCAGGAATCTCTGTGTTATGCATAGACCTGCTTAGGAAATACTTGGTTTCTTAGTTTCAAGTGTTGCAAATATGAGAATCTAAAGCTTCCAATGATTCCAAAAGCAAATTTTGGCTAACTCCTTCATTCTACACCAGATTTCACCACTTGCATTGAGAATCTTCATATCATTCAAAGAAACACTTACTTTGTTCATTAGCTCTGATTCTGCTTACTTGTACAGTAGAAACTCCAGTGTGTCTTACAGTACTTTGTAACGTAAGTTAGAACTATAGCACAACTGACGCAGTTCTAACTTGAAGAATCACTGGAGTAATGGAAATGGTAAGTTTAGAGAGAACTTTGCTGTTTCTTCAGGAATCTATGTGTTATGCTTAGGCCTGCATAGGAAATACTGGGTTACTTAGTTTCAAGTGTTACACTTATGAGAAACTGAATCTTCCAATGATTCCTGAGACAAATTCAAGCTCACTCCTTTATTCTACACGAGATTTCACCCTTTTCATTGAGAATCTTCATATCATTCAAAGAAACACTTACTTTGTTCATTAGCTCTGTTTCTGCTTACTTGTAGAGTAGAAACTGCAATGTTTCTTACAGCACTTTCTAAAGTCAGTTAGAACTACAGCACAACTAACACAGTTCTCATTTGTACAATCACTGGAGTAATGGAAATGGTAAGTTTACAGAGAACGTTGGTGTTTCTTGAGGAATCTCTGTGTTATGCATAAGCCTGCATAGGTAATAATGGATTTCTTAGTTTCAAGTGTTACACATATGAGAAACTGAATCTTCCAATGATTCCAAAGACAAATTCTAGCTAACTCCTTCATTCCACACCTGATTTCACCATTTGCATTGATAATCTTCATATCATTCAAAAAAAACACTTACTTTATACATTATCTCTCTTTCTGCTTACTTGTACATTAGAAACTTCAGTCTTTCTTACATTACTTTCTAACGTATGTTAGAACTACAGCACAACTAACACATTTCTAACTTGAAGAATCACTGGAGTAATGGAAATGGTAAGTTTACAAACAACTTTGCTATTTCTTCTTAAATCTCTGTTTTATGCATAGGCCTGCATAGGAAATACTGGGTTTCCTAGTTTGAAGTGTAACAAATATGAGAAACTGAATCTTCCATTGATTCTAAAGACAAATTCAAGCTAACTCCTTCAGTCTACACTAGATTTCAACGTTTGCATTGAGAATATTCATATCATTCAAAGAAACACTTACTTTATTCATTAGCTCGTTTATGGTTACTTATACAGTAGAAACTCCAGTGTTTCTTACTGCACTTTCTAACGTAATGTAGTACCATAGCACAACTAACACAGTTCTAACTTGAAGAATCACTGGAGTAGTGGTAATGGTAAGTTTACATAGAACTTTGCTGTTTCTTCAGGATTCTCTGTTTTATGCTTAGTCCTGCTTAGGAAATACTAGGTTTCTTAGGCTCAAGTGTTAGAAATATGAGAAACTGAGTCTTCCAATGATTCCAAAGTCAAATTCAAGCTAACTCCTTCATTCTAGTCCAGATTTCACCATTTTCATTGAGAATCTTCATATCATTCAAAGAAACACTTCCTTTGTTCATTAGCTATGTTTCTGCTTAATTGTACTGTGGAAAGAAACTCTAGTGTTTCTTACAGCCCTTTCCAACGTAAGTTAGAACTATAGGACAACTAACACAGTTCTAACTTCAAGAATCCCTGGAGTGATGGAAATGGTAAATTTACAATGAACTTTGGTATTTTTTCAGGAATCTCTGTGTCATGCTCCTGCCTGCATAGGAAATACTGAGTTTCCTAGTTTGAAGTGTAACAAATATGAGAAACTGTATCTTCCAATGATTACAGAGCAAAATACAAGCTAAATCCTTCATTCTACACCAGGGTTCACAATTTCCATTCATAATCTTCATATCATTCAAAGAAACACTTACTTTTTTCTTTAGCGCTGTTTCTCCTTACTTGTATAGTAGAAACTCAGTGTGTCTTACAGCACTTTCTAACGTAAGTCACAACTGTAGCACAAGTAGCACAGTTCGAACTTGAAGAAGCACTAGTTTAGTGGCATTGGTAAATTTACATAAAACTTTGCTATTTCTTCAGGAATCTCTTTGTTATGGCATTGGCCTGCTTAAGAAATACTGGGTTTCCTAGTTTAAGTGTAACTAATATGAGAAACAGAATCTTACTTTGATTATAAAGACAAATTCAAGCTCACGCCTTCATTCTACACCAGATTTCACCATTTGCTTTCAGAATCTTCATATCATTCAAAGAAACACTTACTTTATACATTTTCTCTCTTTCTGCTTACTTCTACAAGAGAAACTTCAGTCTTTCTTACATTACTTTCTAACGTATGTTAGAACTACAGCACAACTAACACAGTTCTAAATTGAAGAAAGACTGGAGTAATGGAATTGGTAAGTTTAGAAAAACTTCGCTGTTTCTTCAGGAATCTCTGTGTTATGCATAGGCCTGCATAGGAAATACTGGATTTCTTAGTTTCAAGTGTTGCAAATATGAGAAACTGAATCTTCCATTGATTCTAAAGACAAATTCGTGCTAACTCCTTCATTCTACACCAGATTTCACCATTTGCAATGAGAATCTTCATATCATTCAAAGAAACACTTACTTTGTTCATTAGCTCTGTTTCTGCTTACTTGTACAGTAGACACTCCAGTGTTTCTTACAGCACTCTCTAACGTAAGTTAGAACTACAGCGCAACTAACACAGTTCTAACTTGAAGAATCACTGGAGTAATGGAAATGGTAAGTTTAGAGAGAACTTTGCTGTTTCTTCAGGAATCTCTGTGTTATGCATAGGCCTGCATAGGAAATACTAGGTTTCTTAGTTTCAAGTGTTTCAAATATGAGAAACTGAATCTTCCAATGATTCCAAAGACAAGTTCAAGCTAACTCCTTCGTTCTACACCAGATTTCAAAATTTGCATTGAGAATCTTCATATCATTCTAAGAAACACTTGCTTTATTCATTAGCTCTCCTTATGCTTACTTGTACAGTGGAAATTCCAGTGTTTCTTACAGCACTTTCTAACATAAGGTAGTACTATAGCACTACTATCACAGTTCTAACTTGAAGAATCACTGGAGTAATGGAAATGGTAAGTTTACAGAGAACTTTGCTGTTTCTTCAGGAATCTCTGTGTTATGCCTAGGCCTGCATAGGAAATACTGGGTTTCTTATTTTCAAGTGTTACAAATATGAGAAACTGAATCTTCCATTGATTCTAAAGACAAATTCAAGCTCACTTCTTCAGTCTACACCAGATTTCACCATTTGCATTCGGAATCTTCATATCATTCAAAGAAACACTTACTTTGTTCATTAGCTCTCTTTCTGCTTATTTTACAGTAGATCCTCCTGTGTTTCTTACAGAACTTTCTAGCGTAAGGTAGTACTATAGCACAACTAACACTGTTCTAACTTGAAGAATCACTGGAGTAATGGAAATGGTAAGTTTACATAGAACTTTGCTGTTTCTTCAGGAATCTCTGTGTTATTCATAGGCCTGGATAGGAAATACTGGGTTTCTTAGTTTCAAGTGTTACAAATATGAGAAACTGAATCTTCCATTGATTCTAAAGACAAATTCATGCTAACTCATTCACTCTACACCAGATATCACCATTTGCATTGAGAATCTTCATATCATTCAAAGAAAACTTACTTTGTTCATTAGCTCTGTTTCTGCTTAATTGTACAGTAGAAACTCCAGTGTTTCTTACAACACTTTCTAATGTTAAGTTAGAACTATAGCACAACTAACACAGTTCTAACTTGAAGAATCTCTGGCATAATGTAAATGGTAAGTTTACATACAACTTTGCTGGTTCTTCAAGAATCTCTGTGTTATGCATAGACCTGCATAGGAAATACTGGTTTTCTTAGTTTCAAGTGTTACAAATATGAGAAACTGAATCTTTCATTTATTCCAAAGACAAATTCAAGCTAACTCATTCATTCTACACCAGATTGCACAATTTGTAATTAGAATGTACATATCATTCAAAGAAACACTTACTTTGTTCATTAGCTCTGTATTTGTCTACTTGTGCGTTAAAAACTCCAGTGTTTCTTACAGCACTTTCTTACGTAAGTTAGAACTATAGCACAACTAACACAGTTCTAACTTTAAAAATCACTGCAGGAATGGAAATGGTAAGTTTACATGGAACTTTGGTGTTTCTTCTGGAATCTCTGTGTTATGGCATATGCCTGTGTAGGAAATACTGGGTTTCCTATTTGGAAGTGTAACAAATATGAGAAACTGAATATTCCAATGATTCCAAAGACAAATGCAAGCTAACTCCTACATTCTACACCAGATTTCACCATTTGTATTGAGAATCTTCATATCATTCAAAGAAACACTTCCTTTGTTCATTAGCTCTGTTTGTGTTTACTTGTACAGTAGAAACTCCACTGTTTCTTACAGTACTTCCTAACGTATATTAGAACTATAGCACAACTAATACAGTTCTAACTTGAAGAATCACTGGAGTAATGGCAATGGTAAGTTTACGTAGAACTTTGTTGTTTCTTCAAGAATGTCTCTGTTATGGCATAGGCTTGCATAGGAAATAGTGGGGTTCTTAGTTTCAAGTGTTACAAATATGAGAAACTGAATCTTCCATTGAATCCAAAGACAAGTTCAAGCTAACTCATTCTTTGTACAGCAGATTTCACCACTTGCATTGAGATTCTTCATATCATTCAAAGAAACACTTACTTTGTTTATTAGCTCTGTTTCTCCTTTCTTGTTCAGTAGAAACGCCAGTGTTTCTTACAGCACTTTCTAACGTAATTTAGAACTATAGCACAAATAATACAATTCTAACTTGAAGAATCACTGGAATAATGGAAATCGTAAGTTTACATAGAACTTTCCTGTTTCTTCAGGAATCTTCGTATTATGGCACAGGCCTGGATAGGAAATACTCTGTTTCCTAGTTTTGAGAGTTACAAATATGGGAAACTGACTAAATTTTCCATTGATTCCAAAGACAAATTCAAGCTAACTCCTTCATTCTTCACCACATTTCACCATGTTCATTGAGAATCTTCATATTATTCAAAGAAACACTTTTTTCATTAACTTTGTTTCTGTTTACTTGTAAAGTTGAAACTCGAGTGTTGCTAAGAGCACTTTCTAACATAAGTTAGAACTGTAGCTCAACTAACTCAGTTGTAACTTGAAGAATCACTGGAGTACTGGAAATGGTAAGTTTACATAGCACTTTGCTGTTTCTTCAGGAATCTCTGTGTTATGCATAGGCCTGCATAGGACATACTGGGTTTCTTAGTTTCAAGTGTTACAAATATGAGAACCTGAATCTTCTATTGATTGGAAAGATAAATTCAAGCTAACGTTTTCCTTCCACACCAGATTTCACCATTTGCATTGAGGATCTTCATATCATTCAAAGAAACACATACTTTGTTCATTAGCTCTGTTTCTGCTTACTTGTACAGTAGAAACTCCAGTGTTTCTAAAAGCGCTTTCTAACGTAAGTTAGAACTATCGCACAACCAACACAGTTTTAACTTGTAGAATCACTTGCGTAATGGAAATGGTAAGTTTTCATAGAACTCTGCTGTTTCCTCAGGAATCTCTGTGTTATGGCATAGGCCTACGTAGGAAATTTGTGGTTCTTAGTTTCAAGTGTTACAAATATTGGAAACTTATCCCTACATTGATTCCAAAAACAAATTCAAGGTAACTCATTCATTCTACACTAGATTTCATTATTTGTGTGTAGAACCTTTATACAACTCAAAGGAACATTTACCTTATTAGCTCTGTTTCTGCTTCCTTGTATGGTAGTAACTCCAGTGATTCTTATAGAACTTTCTGAGGCATGTTAAAGCTATAGGAGAACTAGCACTGTTTTCACTTGAAGAACCACTGCAGTAATGGAAATGGTAAGTTTCTATAGGACTTTGCTCTTTCTTCAAGAATCTCTTTGTTTGGCCTTACTCCTATATAGGAAATACAGGATTTCCTAGTTTGAAGTGTTACAAATTTGAGAAAACAAACCTTAGATTGATTTGAGACTCAAGTTCAAGCTAACTCATTCAATCTACACCAGATTTCATTATTTGAGTGGATAATCTTCATACAATTCAAAGAAACACTTACTTTGTTTATTAGCTCTGTTTGTGCTTACTTGTACAGAAGAAACTCCAGTGTTTCTCATAGCACTTTCGCACACCTGTTAGAACTCTAGCAGAAGTAGTAAAGTTCTAACTTGAATAATCAATGGAGTAATGGAAATGGTATGTTTCCAAAGAACATTGCTGTTTCTTCAGGGTTCTCTATGTTTTGACATAAGCCTGCCAAGGGAATACAGGTTTTAATTGTTTACAGTGTTACAAATATGTGAAACTGAATCTCATATTGATTCCAATGACAAATTCAAGTTAATATCAATTATTCTACACCAGATTTCACTATCTTCATTGAGAATCTGCATAGAATACAAAGGAACACTTTGTTTTTTTAATTAGCTCTTTTTATTCTTCCTTCTACAATAGAAACTCCAGTGTTTCTTATAGCACTTTCTGACCCATGTGTGATCTATAGCAGAAATAGCAAAATTCTAACTTGGAGAATCACTGGACCAAAGAAATAGTCAGTTTCCAATTAACTTTGCTATTTCTACAGGAATCTTTGTTTTATGTCATATTCCTACATAGGAAATACTGTGTTTCCTTGTTTTATGTGTTATAAATATTAAAAACTGAACTTTTCCTTGATTCCAAAGACAAATTCAAGCTAATTCATCCATTGTATTGCAGATTTCTATATTTTCATTGATAATCATCATTCAATTCAAAGAAACACTTATTTTGTTTATTGCCTTTGTTTCTGGTCTTATACACTAGGAACTCTACTGTTTCTTATAGTACTTTCTGAAGCATGTGTGGACAATAGCCGAAGGGTCACAGGTCTTACTTGGAGCATCCCTGGAGAAATGGAAATGGTTATTTTCCAAAGATCTTTCATATTTCATAAAGAATATCTATGTTATAGCATAGGCCTACTTAGGAAATACAGTTTCTTTGCTTTAAATTCAAGCTAATTCCATCATTCTTCACCAGATTTCATTATTTGCATTGTGAATCTTCATACAATTCAGAGAACCTCTTATTTTTTTATTAGCTCTTTTTATGCTTTCTTGTATTCTAGAAACTCCCCTTTTTCTTATTGCACTATCTGAAGCATGTGTGAACAAAAGCAGAAGGAGCACTGTTCCAATTTTAAGAATAAGTTGAGAAATGGATATTGTTAATTTCCAAAGAATATTCCTGTGTCTTCAGGAATCTGTGTTATGGCATAGTCCTACATAGGAAATACAGTGTTTCCTTGTTTCAAATTCAAGCTACTTCCATCATTGTATACCAGATTTCATTATTTGCCTTGAGAATCTTCATACAATTTAAAGAAACTCTTACTGAAACATGTGTGAACTGTAGTACTTTCTGAAGCATGGGTGAACTAAAGCAGAACTAGCATAGTTCTAACTTGAAGAATCACTGGAGAAATGGAAATAGTAAATTTCCATAGATCTTTTTTGTTTTTTCCTCAGAGTGAACTGTTTTGAATGACTGTTGTATTGTGACGTAAGTTAGGAATATTGTGTCTAGGAGTCACACCTTGTTACTATGATGAAGAGTTACAGAATTCTGCATTTTCGAAAAAGTCTGTTTTCACTATTTTTTTGGAAACTTTGTGAATTCTCCAAATATGTTGCATTCTACCATCTTGCTTTCAGATTGTTCCCCATAATTCACAGTGAAGTGTTACAATACCTGAACAAAAGTGTTACAGTTTTCACCAGGGGCAACCCTGAAGGATGGGTGAGTCTTAGGTGCATTTGGAACTGGACAGTTTCTTCCAGATTTTGCAACACTCCTGTTAGGCCCAATAGAAAAACACAGAGTTTTCCCAGGTTCACGTGTCCAAACTTGAGGAAGGGAACAGTACATTCTTTTTTTTTTTTGGCGAAAACTGTCATCCTCCATCCATTCTTTATGAAACTTTCACCTATTCACTGAATATCTTTAGAAATACCACTCGAAAACCTCAGTTAACTTTGAAGCTCAATCTCTGCTTCTTTTTACCCTTTTGATCACTGTGCTTCCCACAATTTACAAGGGATTCTCCAGGTACAATATCTGAACAAGACTGTCACAGTTCTCATGAAGGAAATTGCTACTGAATAAGGAATTCATTGGAGCTCATGGAATTTTGTGGATTCTTCAAGTTGGGCAGCATGAGGTTTAGGCCTTGTCAGGAAAAAACTGCATTTTCATGCTTGAAGTGGTTCAAACTAGAGGAACTTAATGATAAACTCATTTCTTGGGGAAAACTGCCATCAGCCGGACATTCTCCATGATATTTTTCAAATATTCATGGAGACTTCTCAGGCGCTTCACAGAAACATCTTCATTTCCATGGAAGCTTTCTTTGTGCTTCTTTCTAATCTTGATTTCGTAGTGTTTTCCATCAATCACAATTAATTGCTACAATTCCTGAACAAAAGTATCAATATTCTCACTAGGGGAATCATTGCAGAATGTGTCATTCTCTGGTGAGTGTCTACTTTGAACATTTCTTCTAGAATTTGCAACGTCACTTTTAGGCCTTGTAGGGCAACATGGAGATTTCATGGTTTCCATTGTACGAACTTGGGAAACTGCATCCCCACCTCATTAGTTTGAGATAGGAGCATTTGTTTGTACATCCCTGATGAAATTTTCACATCTATGCTGTGATCATTCAGCGATATCATCACCCAATTTCAGTTTGTCCTCAAGCTCTCCCTATGTTTCTTTGCAATATTGATATCAGAGTGTTTCCCCTAATTCTCAGTGAAAGTCCACATCCTAACAAAAGCATCTTCCAAAATCCCATGTCATGCTAAAAGCACTTCTGAGGCATTAGGATCCAGAATTTCCGCAGCTGTCCCACTGAATAAGTGCAGAATAGGAGTGTTTTGGCAATGCTTCCATTTCTGTTGCAAAACAAAGCATTTTAAAAAATCTTGGGTCCTAGGAAATCCTCTTAGTGTGCATTGTTTTCCTCGTGTTCTCCGTTCTTTGTTGGTGTGAAGTTGAGTTGTAAGGTGCGTACTGATACTGCTGGTTTGCCTGGATTTGAACTCCTCTTCTCAAAGGAAGGTTTGTTACAAATCCTGCTTCCTGCAAAAATGTTTTCTTATGAGTTTTGGTTTCAGGTTTCAGTGAACACCCTCATGGTTTTTTATTGCAATGGTGTCCTCGTAGTCACTATGGAATGATTGCTTCCCCCAGTGCTTCTCCATTCCGACCTCCATAGAGTTCTTCAGAAATCTCATGTAGTTCGAAAAGGTCCTTTGAAGCCTTTTCCCATGATTTTGAGTTCCCCCTCAGAGTGAACTCATGTGAATGACTGTTGTATTGTGATGTTTGCTAGGAGTGTTGTGTCTTAGAGTCATACCTTGTTACTGTGAGCAGGATTTCCAGAAATCCTACATTGTGCAAAAAGTCAGTTTTGGCTAAGATTTTCGAAACTTTGTGAATTTTCCAAATGTGGCTCATTCTCCAATCTTGCTTTCAGAGTGCTCCCCATAATTCACAATGAAATGTTACAATACCTGAACCAAAATATCACAGTTCTCACCAAGGGCAACCCTGAAGAATGGGTGAGTCTTTGGTGCATGTGGAACTGGAGAGTTTTTTCCAGGGTTTGGCACATTCCTGTTAGGACTGGTAGGAAAACACGGAGTTGTCCCAGTTTCACGTGTGCAAACTTGACGTACAGAATGATACACTCATTTCTTTGAAAAAACTGGCATCCTCCATCCATTCTCCGTGAAATTTTCTTGTATTCAATGAGTATCTTTAGAGAACCTCAGTGAACATTGAAGATCAACCTCTGCTTCTTTTACCCTTTCAATCACTGTGCTTCCCACAATTCGCAAGGGATTCGCAAGGTACAATATCTGAACAAGACTGTCACAGTTCTCACGAGGGAAATTGCTACTCAATAGGGAATTCATTGGAGCATACGTCATTTTATTGATTCTTCAAGTTGTGCAGCATCACTATTAGACCTTGCAGGAAAACACTGTGTTTTCATTGTTGAAGTGGTAGAAATTGGAGAAACTGAATGATAAACTCAGTTCTTGGAGGAAAGTGCAGTCTTCCATTCTCCATGAGATTTTCACATATCCTTGGAGAATTTTCAGGGGCATCACAGAAGAATCTTCATTTTCATGGAAACTTTCTCTGTCCTACTTTGTAATCTTGATATCAGAGTGTTTCCCATCGTTAACAATATATTGTTACAATTCCTGAACAAAAGTATCATTGTTCTCACTAGGGGAATCAGTGCAGAATGTGTCATTCTCTGTTTCAGGTGGAATTTGACAGTTTCTTCTAGGATTTGTAACATTACTTCCAAGACTTCTAGGAAAACATAGACATTTCATGGTTTGCATTGTGCAAACTTGGAGAACTGCATCCCCACCTCATTTGTTTGTAAAAGGAGCATTCATTCCTACATTCTCCATGAAATTTTCACATCTACACTGTGAACCTTCAGAGATATCACCTCAAAATCTCATTTTTCCATCAAGTTCTCTCTCTGTTTCATTGCAATCTTGATATCAGTGTGTTTCCTAATTCTCAGTGCAATCCTCTGTCCTGCCAGAAGGATTTTCCAAACTCCTGTGTTATGCAGAGTGCATTTCCATGGCGTTGGTTTCCAGAATTTCTGAAGCTGCCCCACAGAGTAAGTGTAGAATATCCTTCTGAGATACTGACTAATAGGAATGTTTTGACAATGCTTCCATTTCTGTTGCAAAGTGTATGATTTGAAAAAATCCCGGGTCTTGTGAAATCCTTTTAATGCACATGATTTTCCATGTGTTTTCCAATTCCTGACCTATGTTGATGTGAAGTTTTGTTGTAAGATACTATCTAATGCTGGTGTGTTTTTTTTTTTTGTTGTTGTTGTTTTTTGTTTTTTTTTTTTTCTTTCCCAGATCTCAACTCCTTTTTTCAAATTATGGCTTCTCAAAAATCTCTTTCTGTATGACAATTGCTTCCTATGAGTTTTGGGTTCAGGTTTCCAAGAACCCCCTTATTATTTCTGTGTAGAATGGTTTACTCAGAGTCATTATGGAATGATTGCTTCTCTCAGTGCTCTTCTAATCTGACCACCTTAGGGTTTTTCATAAATCTATGTTGTTTGAAAAGATCATTTGTTTCTTTTTCCCATAATTTTGATTTCTCCCTAAGAGTGCTCTTGTGAGCTATTATTGCAGTGTTACATTGGGTAGGAGTTTTATGTCCAGGAGTCAATATTATTGATTTTATTGATTAAAATCTTATTTTAATAATTATTTCCAGAAACTTTGTGTCACACAAAATGCACTTTTTTTTTTGCTATAATTTTCAATATTTTGTGAATTGTCTAAATGTGATGAATTCTCCCATCTTGCTATTGGAGTGTTTTCCTTAATTCACATTGTCATGTTACAATACCTGTACCAAAATATCACAGTTCTTGCCATGGAAATCCTGAAGAATGTGTGATTCTTCGGTGCATGTGAAACTGAGGAGTTTCTTCTATGGTTTGCCTCATTCCTGTTATGCCTTGTAGGAAAACACAGATATTTCACAGTTTAAGGTGTGCAAACTTGAGGGTGACAGAGTAGAGAGCAGTGCTGATGGTGTTCTCGAGTACCAAAGCAGCTAGAGGACAGGATAGGGAGCGTGAGACATCTTCAGGACCCTAGAGATTGGAACGGGCAGCATCTGGACACAGGGGAGCAGAGCCCAGAGGCAGAGGAGGCCAGCAGGACAGTAGGTGAGGCATTCCCGACCGACCGGCCAGGGGGCCAAGGTCGGCTCTGGGCAGGGGCGGCTCTGCCCAGAGGGGTGCATTTGACTGGGGCCAGTCCCGGGCTCACTGGTGACTGGAAGTCTCAACAGAGAAGTGCAGGCAGCGAGGGCAAATGCCGTAGGGAACGCGGAATTGAACTCTTGCAGGGGAGGGACTGTGTGAGAGACTCACTCCGGCAACAGGTAGAGGAGGCTCTGCGCAGGGCAAGGGGGAGGAGAAGAGTCCTGTGGGAAGCCGGAGCAGGGGAGCGGGAAGTGCACCAGCGGGGCAGCAAGAGGGCTGAAAACGGAGCTGCTGGGCCACCGGGGAAACAGCAGCTAGAAGCCCCTGAGAGGGGGGAAGGCCCAGCCTTGCGCAACCACACAGGCCCCCAGGCTCCGCAGGAAAATCCAAGCGGCAAGCCGGAGAGCCGGCATGCAGGGAACTAGTGGCGGGAGACCCGCCATTGCTGGAGACAAAGGCCGCACCGCCCACGCCTGGGAGGGGCTCCTCACAGAGGCCGCGTAAAGGACTCTGAGGACAGCTGGTTGGCTTGGAGGCGTGGTGCCCACCCAGCAAGGGCGGGACAGTGTAGGCGGACCCCAGGCAGTGTTGGCTGACAGGCCCGCCCTCCTCCCGGAACTGCAGGGGCGGGGCCAGTCGTCGCAGGGACCCGCAAAGTTGCGGGCTGCCCTGCAGAAGTGCTGGGTGTGCATTCTGGGCCGGAACCTCCGCCAGGAGTGGGAGGGGGCTCCCTGCGGGCTCCAGAACACCGGCAGCCCTAAAACCCAGCCAGGCTGCGGAAGGCCCAGCCTACCTGGGGGCGGACACTCAGAATCTGCCCTACTGAGACAATCAGAGGCCCTGCCACACGCCAAGACCGGCTAGAATATAGACTATAGAAAAGACTGTAAAGCCCTGACCAAGAAAAAGAGGCAGCATCAGGAAAGGGATTGCTGCCAATCTCAAGCACCTGAATTATCCCAAGAGCAATATGAACTATTAAGCCCCAACATATCCATTGCAAAAGTTACTCCTCACATATTCTTAATCCCCCCGTACCTCAATCCACCTAAACACCCAAGACCCTCCCCTACTCTTGAATTAAAGTCTATTCACTCTGTGGCTATAACACATTCCCAGTCCTCAATCTAAGTATTCCTCCCTTCCCCAGACTTTCTAAACCCATTCTTTATTCTTTTCTTCCTTCCTCTTTATTTATTTATTTATTTTTTTAATTTTTCTTTTACTTTTCTTCCTGGTAAAGCCTACAGGTTCTGGCTCCACCTGGACAAATCAGAAATCATAAAGGGGGAACACACAGCTAAAATGTTTCTTTATTAATATTGATTTCTCTTTGTCTTGTGACTTTCACCCCCCATCCTTTTTCTTTCTTTCTTTCTTTCTTTCTTTCTTTCTTTCTTTCTTTCTTTCTTTCTTTCTTTCTTTCTTTCTTCCTTTCTTTCTCCTTTCTTTTCTCCCTGATAAAACCCACTGGTCCTAGCTCCACCTGGACCAAACAGAGACCATAAAGGGTGAACAGAAACCTAAACCTTTTCTTTATTGATTTCTTTTATTGATTTCTCTTTCTCTTAGGACTTTCTCCCTTTTGTTCTTTCTTTCTTTCTTTTTTTTTCTCTTTTCCTCTACTAAAAGCCCTCAGGTCCAGGCTCCATCTGGACCAGTCAGGGATTATTAAGGGTGAAAAGCCATCTAAGCCCTTTCTTCTTATTATTATTATCATTTTTATTTCTTTTTTCCTTTTGCAATTTTTTGTTTGTTTGTTTGTTTTTTGTTTGTTTGTTTGGTTGGTTGGTTTGGTTTGGTATTTTGTTTTTGTTTTTTGTTTGTTTTTTTTTTTGTATGCTTTTGTTTTTTGTTTTTTGTTTTTGTCTGCTAAAAGCCCACAGGCCCAGAATACAACCAGAGAGCCCAAATAAAGGACACACCAAGAACAGCAAGTGGAGAAAATCTGGGAGACGGCAACATTGAACTCTACAAATATCCTATCACAGAAGGGTGCTCAACTAAGACAAGGAAGCAAAGCAGGTTAACCCAAGGAAAGAACAAAAATAAATAAATAAATAAAGAGCAAGCAAGAACAGACACCCAAAATGGGGAAAAAAAGAATCAGTCCATCACCAAAAGGAAAGGAAGAATCCCCAGAAAGAACACAAAATGAAACAGAGGCACCTGGAATATCAGATAAGGAATTCAAAA
>PVIW01016128.1:0-17591 GCA_004026585.1 Noctilio leporinus | reverse complement strand
TGCAACTGACTTCCAGATTTATGGTTAATTTTCCAGCAGCAATGAACTCCTGGAATCAGAGCCTGTTCAAGTTCCCATGGCTGCTGTAACCAATGAACATGGACAATGGAGATGGACCAATTTCAGAGGAGATTTTGTAAAAACACCCAATAGAGGACCCATTTAATATAATAGTAATGCATTGTTTAAAATTAAAATTTAAAAAACATTGCCATACCCAAACATGAATAGTCCCATTGAGGAAGTTAAAAGAAAAGCATTCTAAGAAAACATTTCCAAACTATATATATCTGATGGAAGAATGAGTGCATTTTATATTAAGAATATTCTATTTTGTGTGGGGAGCCCAGCAGCTTCTGACCACACTAACCAACCCCAGAAATAGGACACAGGGAGGCTGGGAGTGAGGGTTCCCTGTCAGGGTAGAAGTTCCCCTTCCTGTGAGTAAACCTAAGGTATAAATGCACTTCATTTCCCTCCATCTGAACCCCAACATCACTGAGGATACTGGACTAAGAAAACAGGTCAGTTAACTATCTGCTCAAATCATTTCAACATCTGCAGATTTTGATTGTAAATGGTCATATACACTTATTTAATTGTTCATCTTTCTTTCATGTTTGATGTTACAACAATGGGCCCTGGGCTTGTGTATCAGAAGAGATTACAGAAGAAATAGTAGACACAATTGCAAATTTTCCAAAGTTAAGAATCAAGAATGTCATATGTGCCTGGTGTTGGGAGGTGATTACTTGGAAAAAAATGTCATAAATGTATACAATATACTATGAAATGTGGTCATGCTTTAGTTTTAGTTTAACCCAAAAATAAACATTATTTATATTTCAAATTATGATATAAAATTTAGAAATTGGAAATATACTAGACTTCTGGGATTCAGAAACTGCCTGATAAAATACTAATAAACTATTTTAATTTCTGTGAAAGTTGGATGAGACTTTAATAGTGTCACAGACACTTCTCATCCATGATTTCTCCTTGTGCTCTTAAAGGTGAAGTTGTTCTTTGAACTAATTCCCATTTTTTACATAAACCAGGCAATCCCTTATCCCTGACTTACATAATGAGTGAGTTCAAGGACTAAACTGCCCTTCAGTGGTTTCAAAATGATCAGGGAGCCTGACCTAAGTCTCTCTCCTCTTATATAATAAACACTGCCCACATGCAAATTTCTTTTTCAGCTCCAGGATAAATCCTACCCTGGGCTGTGGGGTTCCCCGCTCTATCCTCACATGGGGATGAGGTCCCTGGGGAAGGAAGAGTTGTGCTCTAGAAGAGGATATGACTACTGGATCTCTTGTGGTATCTGGTGACAGGACCTCAGGGTGAGTGTCAGACAGGGTCTATGGGATGGTGGTGATCACATGTTTATGACAGACTCTAATACTTTTTGTCCCCAGATGTCCTGTCCCAGGTGCAGCTGCAGGAGTGGGGCCCAGGAATGGTGAAACCCTTTCAGACCCTCTCCTTCACCTGCACTGTCTCTGGTTACTCCATCACCATTTGTTACCGCTGGAGCTGGAACTGCCAGCCCCCAGGCAAGGGGCTGGAGTGGATTGGGTGTGTATTACAATGGAAGCACTTACTATGGCTTGTCCCTCAAAAGCCACACCTCAATCTCCAGAGACATGTCCAAGAACCAGTTCTCCCTGCAGCTTATCTCTGTGACCATTGAGGAGGACATGGCTGTGTATTATTGTGTGAGTGACATTGTATGACATTGTCATACATTTGTGTATTGTATGACATTGTATGTGACATTGTATGACATTGTATATTGTGAGAGAGCAAGTCAGTGTGAGCACAGACACAGACCTCCCTGAAGGGGACAGAAGAGCTGGGCTACAGAGGCCACATAGGACATAAGAGGGTGATCTGGACCCAGATAACACAGTTTCCACCCCAGGAATAGAAGCAGCTAGATGATAGGCCCATGCTCCTGTATTAGTCTGAGACTTTCTCTTCATCTGACACTGGATCTTGTATCAGGGTCAAGGCAGCAATGGTACAGAAACCTCAGCAACAAACAACAGTTCCCAGGATCAGCTGCCATTAGCTGGTAGAGAAGTGGCCAGTTCTGATAGAAAAGGAAGAACTGGTGGTGGTGGTCATATTCCAGCCCCCATGCCACAGCACCCATGATGCAGCCCTTGTGAAAACCCAGCAGGTGTGCCACCCCAAGTAGCTTCAGATGTTGAGTCTGATAATGCCAACTCACCAAGGGATTTGATGGAACTAAGTTCTGATGTGATTGAGGCTCGGGAGGTCCGAACCAGCCTCTCCTGCAGGGTGAAGTGGCTTCCAATCTCCAGGAGGCTGACTCAGACTGTGTTGTGGTCTGAGGTGAGAACCAATGAGGAATCTAGTGTTGGGCAGGGACTTGCATGAACTGACTGTCCCACCTGGGGCAATGGAATGATCACTTAGGCTTTCTTATCAGTGTGTCCATAAAAAAGCAGACATGATGCAGGATAATGAGCTTGAAAGTCCCCAGATGTCCAGCATCAATGCCTGGGTTCAGACTGCTGAGTGTACCTAACAGTTGCAATAACACAGGAAAGAGAGGTAGCCATGCATTGGGGTGCACAGCAATGTTGGACTATGAGTAAGCAGATAAGAACACACCAGAAATTACAGGGCCTTGGTGGGACACCTTGACTGGTAGTTTCCACTCTCAGAGATGTTTCTCATTATATCAAAAGTTGTGGGTCAGCTACTTCCTTCCAAAGGTTGCAGCTTCTAGAAAATCTGAGAGTTCTGAATGGACATCATGCTCTGGAGCTATTCTCAAAGGTGGGGGTCACATTTGCTTCATGAGGTGTAAGGTGTGAATCCAGGGGCAACTCTGGGGCTTTCCTGAAACTTTTGTTGTTAACACACATGCTAAGATCTCCCCATGAGTTTCATCAGCCTTTTCCCCAGATTTCTCATTCAGCAGATCAATCTCCCACTGGTGGTCAATGAAGATACCATTGAAAATGATGTGGGGAGAGGGCTGGCTGAGTCTGTTGAGATGGTGGGGATGTGGATCATGTTATTGGTAATTTATGGGTCTGCTTGATAGGCAATGGGTACACCCATATTATCTGGGGGTTTTCCATGAGGATGTTTAAAATCAGTGGACTGGGGAGTCAGGTTACCCTCAGTAACATGGGGAGATCTGCCTGACTATTGAAGGTCTGCAGGGAACCAGTATCACCCTTCTGCCCGGTGGCCTTGGAACTAGACCATCCACATGGGCTTTGGTCCAGCCTCTAGCACCCATGGCACATGGACTCCTCCTGTATCTCATGCCTGTGTCCTTGGGCTGCAATGAACAATGAGACTCCACATCATCGTTGCACTTTAATTCCCTTGAACCATTTTTTTTTTCTGTTATTATTTCTTATTTCCTCAGGACCTCATTGCAGGTTGGAAAGTGTGCCCCTGCCATGGGAATTCCAACATGAGACAGGTGTGGCCTTTGATGGTCCAGAACCATCTCCAACCCAAAGCCCCCTTAGCCTTGCTCCTGTCATAGTGGCTTTGTCCCTACCTCCCCTTTCTTCTCATCCTGCTGATTCCACAATGGACAGGAAACCATGACAGAGCACCACGAGCTCACTATGAAAATGATTACTGTTTTCCCCAACTCAGCGCAGCCTCTGGTCATGGGTGCATCCTTTCAGTTTGATGAGATCACATGTTGACATTTTTTCACCTGAGTCTGCTGTCCATTTATTCTGAAATGTTGAAGTGCTGAGTCTTCTCCTTCCTGGTCAGGATATCATGAAACATACCTGTTTGTAAGCAACATAACTGATGTGAAAATGAGAGCTATGGAATAGGAAACCTAATAGCAAGACTTGCTCCATCCTCAACCCAAAATTGTATATTTATTTTTCTGGATTTTATCTGGTCTTTCATTTCAGCTAAGTTTTTTCTCTTTATTTTGACAGCCTCTCTAAGTTTGTTTTTATGCATTAGTTAGAGCTACTATGACTCCTTGCCTTGGTGGTGTAGCCTAATGTAGATGGTGCCCTGCATGGTCCAGTAGCGCAGCCTCCCCTACCACAACAGCTCAGTATTTAAGGTGCGCTATTTGTGTGAGCTGAGTACAACCCTCTCATGTAGTTGAGATTGATAACTGTTGGCATGTCACTGGAATGGATTCCCCAGGTTTGTCAGGTGCAAGGACTGACTCTAGCTACTAACCAGCAACCTACACTCTCTGTGGAGTATCAGCTGTGCAGGGGCAGGATGCTGGTGCAAGGTGTTCTTGTTACTGGGGAAACACTGGTTCTTCTCTCCAATGCAGTAAAGAATTACAGATCCACTTACTGGTGGATGAAGGTGATTCCAGCTTTTTCGGGGGAAGAATGTGATGAGCCAAACTTAGGCACGTGTAAGGGTATTTTAACCTGAATCCAGAATCTGTTTGTTCATTGTGCATGCATGATGGGAGGAAGGCAGTTAATCAAAGTTGTTTTTATGAGCTTTTTCTTTGAGTACTGTAGAAACTCTTTTGCCTTTTCTAGCCTTGGGATGAAACATTGTTTCAATGTTTTCCTATTCTGAGCTAGTGGAGATGATACACACAGACTTTATAGGGCACACCCCCCATCCTGCACTATCAGTTTACCTGTGTTGTTCAGAATGCCTGGCAGCCTTACTGGACCAGGCTCAGCATGACTGTGTCAGTGGGTAAGACATGTCTCCCTTTGCTTCCAGCTTTTTCTATTGGGTTCTTTGTTAGATTGTAATGGTGAATGTCCTGCCTTAGTTTCCCTTCTGGCTGACATAGTCTGTAGCTGTACACTGAGTGTGAGTCTCTGAGGCTTCTTGGGTGTTGCAGACCAAGGTCAGCCCCCAACTGTGTTCTGCTCAGAGCCATCCTGCATGGGCTATAGCAACATGCAGGTGGCTGCTACTTGTGCTGGGCTTGAAGGGTCTTGGTGAAGCTAAACTGTGAACCTCTAGTCTGGCTGCTGCTAGTGTCAGATTGAGGACCACTCAGAAAGTTTTATGGGGGTTTAGGAACTTATGAAGCATATCCCAAGATCAGTATATATATATATATATATATATATATATATATATATATGGAAAATTCACCATTGGTAGCTTGGTTGCATGCATAATTTGGGTGGGATGGAGACTCAGTGGATCCCCAGGGCAGAGCAAACAGTGTTAGCCATGTTGAAATCTCAGATAAGATGACCACCTGCTGACTTTGTGGGTCTGTGGAGGGATGGTTCAGAAGAGGACAATGGCCTCTGAATACCTTTCTGACAGAGAAAGCCCTGCACCAGTGCTTGACCCAATGCTAGTTGCTTCAGTACCTCCCCATATGCAACTGGTTCTTTTCAAACTGCTACCCCAATGACAGAGCTCAGAGGGATTGAATCTGAGTAATTTTGTGAGTGGGTTATTTAAGAGGAACTGCCTTTGACCCCAGAGGTTTTGTCCACCAATTCAGTCCCGGTTGGATATTATTAGCAGCCAGGAGACTAGGGGACTTAAGTTACTGGCACTAGACTCAGGGCCTAGGCCACCTGGTGTCAGGGTGGAACTCTTTGCTCCCAAAATAGTTTTCCTAAATATTTTCCACCACACAGGAGTGTAGGACCACCCTGTTCCACATCTGTATCTTTTCCACAAGTCTGGATGGATATGGTATTTTTAATTCCATAGAAATCAGAGTTCTATTCAAGACAACTTTTGATGTTTCTGAATGATGGTTGTTCTGTAGAATAGTTGTAATGTCGATGTGGTTGTGTGAAGAGATGAGCTGTGTTTATCAATGCCTCCAGCTTTAGAGACCACTGTTGAAGTTGGTTTCTTCTATTGACACCAGAAAATGAAAAACTTCCAGTAGTTCCTTGATTGTGTTCCCTCCTTGGTGTGAGGTCGGCATCTTCTGTCCTCCCTGCAGAACCTCTCTTTGCTCCTGCTCATCCAGCTGCATCCTACCCTTATTCTCACAGGATGGTGGTGAGCGCGGAGGTGTGGCTGGGCCAGAATCATTCTCAGACCTCAGACTGAGCCTTATTCTTAGGCAGAGATATTCCCATGCCTGAACCTGCACAGCTGTTCCTATCCTTCTGTGTTTCTCAAAATTTTCTCTAAATAGATTACATTTATATTAACTGACATTATACTAACTGTACATTACAGGCTGAACAAAACACACTGGATTGGGCAGGTCCCATTGAAAAGTATCTAAAGTCACATGATATATTATGCTGCATCTGTGAAAGGCAGTGACTCCATCTAAAGGGGTGATACTGAACATTGTCAATCTGCAGACAGACACTTGCCTGTATTACTGTGTGAGAGACTCAGACAAATAAAGTCAATGTGAGCCCAAACACAAACTTCCTATCAAAGACAAAAGGGTTGAGCTGCAGTGGGTGCTCAGGACACCAGAAGGCTAAAGGCAAAACCACTCAGGTGCTGTACCACAGGAACTCTAACTGGCCTGGTACAATTTTCTGGGACCCCCTGATCCTGCATTGGCACCTGTTTCTGCTGCTGTGGAGATACCCATCAAAAGTACCTCTAGGTTCTGCCCTCACGCCCATGAGGATTTTAGGTCAGTAGACCCCTCAACCTGTTGGGCCACTGATAATTGTACTGATTTAACAAAGCCCCTCTTGGTCTGACCTTTTCAAACCAAGCCAGGGTCGTTCTCACCATGGTCTCTGCAGGTTCCAGGCACTGTGAGAACAGGGAAACAGAAGGATGGACCCTCTCCAGTCTTCCCATCAATGATGTTTGCTTTTGTTCTGCTATTAAATCAGATCAATCATTAGGGGACAGGTCAGAGTGGGGGCTCTCACTATGAGCTAGTAACATGGGAGAAGGGAAACCTGTATTTTATTACCATAAAAATCACCACTGTGTGTGTGTGTGTGTGTGTGTGTGTGTGTGTGTGTGTGTGTGTGTGACTTATTGAGCCATAGGAGTGCAGTGAGATTAGAGTCATATGCAGGGTTACTCAGATGGGACATCCCAGCAAAAGAACCTAAGGATAGAGTCATATGCAGGGTTACTCAGATGGGACATCCCAGCAAAATAACCTAAGGATATTAAAGTCCCCAGATTTTCCAAAGGCTTCAGGGCTCAGGTGTGTTGAGTCAGTGCATCTGGCAGGTTCCAGGGAAGGGGATCCCAGATGCCTTCCCAGAAACCTGGATTGGGGCTCCCTGCAGAATCACTGGATAAGGACTGGTAAGGACATTTGCCTGTGTCCTGTGCTCCCTAAACACAGTGTGATACTGAGGAAGCATCCTGAATTCACAGTGCAGCCTTTACCTCTGGACTAGAGACACTGAGAGATTCATGCCCTGCTAGACCAGAGAAGACCCTGTCCTGCATGGCGTGGGTTGGGCAGCAGGGGGCTCACCAGACCTATAAAGTCAATTCTGCTGCTCAGGTGTAGGTGCAGGGGGAGCTGCCAAAGGACTTCCTCTGAGGGCCTTGGTCTTCCTTTTCATTAAAACATCTAAAATAAGCATTGAACACGAGGAAACTAAATATCCTATTCTTGCAGAGCATTTATCAAAGTTGATAAGACAAGAGAAACACAGTCAATGGGGGTATTTGTAGGACTTACTTATACCTGACTTGCAAGGAGCTACTAAGCACAGGGACAGCTTTGTTTCATCAGTTGGTGCAGCATTTTGCAGACACACATATTCAGATAAGACCTTCAAGCATTATAGCCCAGAACTGGTCCAGATGATATTTGTGTTTCTCAAATTTGATTCATAATGAGGAGCATGTCCTGTAGGAGCTTGTTCCTCAGTGAGAGGTGCGATGTCAGCACAGACCTCAGGGTCCTGCCAGGGGACACATATCCTCACACATACATTATGACTTGGACCAGCACACTGCCTCTTAGCAGGGACACTGTGTCCCCAACCTTCTCTGAAGTGGAGAGAAGTCTTCAACCTTGAAGCACTCAGCCTTATGAATATGCAAATGAGAAGAGGTAGACTAGGTTAAATGTGAGTATGCCTCTGTCCTGAGAGCATCACCCACAGCCATACCCTTTCTTACAGAGATCCTGATGGCACAGCCTCTCACCCTGGGCTGGATCTGAAGAGTCCTTTTCTTGTTCCTAGTGGCTACTGGTGAGCTCTTCCAAGACATGGATTGAGGAGGGGACCATGAATAATCTGTTGTATTTCCACACACTGCTGCATCTGCTCCATCTTCTCCACAGGTGTCCACGCCAAGGTGCAGTGGGTGCAGTCTGGGGCTGAGGTGAGAAGGCCTAGGTCTTCAGTGAAGGTTTCCTGCAAGACTTCTGGATACATCTTCAACAGCAACAATATGGATTGGTTGTAACAGGCACCAGGACAAGGTCTTGAAGGGTTGGGGGGTGTTTTACCCTAACAATGGTAAGACATACTATTCACAAAGTCACTATGTCCACAGATAAGTCCAAGATCACAGCCTACATGGAGCTGAGCAGCCTGACAGTAGAGGACATGACCGTGTCTTACTGTGGGACAGACATGGTGAGGGGGAGTCAGCCTGAGCTCAGACACAAACCTCCCTGCAGGAGGGGCTGCAGCCAACAGGGGGTGGTCAAGGTTGCTGAATTAAGAACTATCCCAGCAGCGGATGCAGTAGGAGGCTTGGGCTGGATTCCTGTGCAGTTTCTTCTTCATATTATAGTTTTATCAGGTAACCACCCTGGATTCCTGATCCTGTGCTCACTTCTGAAGTCTGGGTTAGAAAAGTCTGTTGTGAAGGAAAACAATATTCTCATGTGGAAAATACAAGGACTCTTTCACACAGGCTTGTGCCTAATTGAAATGAACAAAGTCAACTGAAATTAACCAAAGGCTCTGAATAACCCAACTGTGCAGCCCCATGTGACACATGTATGCTAGACAGTAGGAACCAGATGAAATATACCTAACACAAAAGAATAAAGGCCCCAATGGTGACAGTCATTGACTTGGCATCATCACCAATTGTAGGTGACAAAAACAGAGGTAAAAAGAACCTAAGACAGCTTGGTGAGGATTTTGAAGCTGATCACAAAAAGACACCAAGGGGACTTGGAACTTTTACCACCCATGTAGTTGAAATGGCTTGGGGGAGCAGAAAAGGCCCTTAAAATGTAGATTTGCCTTGGTATAATGTGGGATGGAGGCTACATCAGTAGTTTCATTTGTTGATGTGGAGGAGAAGGCAGATTCTCTTTACAAGGCACTTTCTAGTTTTAATCTCCCAGTGACAGCTAGACAAGGGCAGAGACACATCCTTTCTCAGCAGATTTCCTGGGAGGGGCAGATGGGGAAAGGTTATGAATGAGTCCTCATTTGTAACCAAAATTAGAATAAATTAGAAACCTTTTACTTATTATAATGGTGGTGATGGAGTTATATAGTGGTCTTGTTCCCATGTCTTAGGTGTAATCAATCCCTTATATCGAAGGCCAACAGATTTTTAAAGTCCTTGGTCCAGCTTTCTGCAGTCAAAGGTGAGATGCTTTCCCAGGAACCATAAGCACCATCAGTTTAAGGAGCCCTATTAAACAAACCATCCAATCAGAGGGAATGATTCTTTGGATGTAAAACTAAACCCAAAGATGAATTTGGTGGAATTTCATGCTGCATCTTCTGTTGAAACACTTGACAAGTTTCCTTGAAATAAAAATTTAAAGCTAGGTTTCTGTCATGTTCACCACAAGAGACTCACTGAATGAAGACCACAGAGCCTATTATAAACATGGTTTGAAAGTCACCTTTAATCTGTGAGTGACAGGAAGGGGATAATAGATGGATGGTTTTCACCATACTTCCTGTCTGAGTGCAATAGGACAGAGGCCAGTTGTGAATGAAAATGTCTGACTGCATGGCTCTTCCATTCCCATTTTGCAGGGATGACTGATGTGTCCTGGGAAGGATGACAATGGACCACAAGTCTAGTGGTAGGAGCTATGGACATGGCAGTTTTGGGGTTTCTCATATTTTCAATAATTTTTCTGTAAAAATGCTCATTTCTTTCTCTTCAGAAACTGTGGTTTGTGGTGAAAATTATGTGTGGAAATCCTTTTCACAGCAAAGTACTGGTAAGAGCCTCCATCATTGCACATGCAGGGGTGAGGGATTCAAGTTCCAGCCCCTTTTTTTCAGGGAATGACCTCCAGGCATCAATGAATTCCAGTCACTATAAATACAACCTAGTTAGCCCCCAGGGAATGTGGAGCTGGATGAATCCATCTAAGTGGTTTAAAGGACCATTGAGGACTAGTCCTGATGCTCTGTGAGATGTCAAGACTTCTTTACATCTTGTCCAGGATTTGATGTTTGTGGTGACAAATGAATAGGAAACAACTCCTTGCTGGCTCTAGATTTAACAGATATGTTGACTGAAGATAATTGCAATGTGCTTATCCCATGTATTCAGTTTCACAGGAAAATATAACCATGAATTTTTCAAATTATCTGATGCTAACAAGCAGCATCAAATATATGAATGAGGTAGACACATAAATAGTTTCCAATTTTTTACTTAAAGTAATAGGCTGTATATTCACATTTTTATCATAACTGGTTTAGATTTCTGTGTAGATTTATCCTTTGAGGGTAGAGATGTGACTATAATGAAGGCAAGGCTGATCATTTGGCACAGTGAGCTATTAAAGCATTTTCTTAGCTTCCATATCATCTGTTTTTGTATTGACTTTCTCCCTCACATTATTCAAGTCTCCAGGATGGATGAGTGCTTCCAGCCTTTCTAATTGTTTATGTGATGGAGTTTACAGAAGATATGAGAGCTCACCTTGTTTCTTAAAAAATCACCCCTCAGATAGACTTCCAGCAAGATGATGGGGGAGTAAGTAGAGCTACACCAATCACCTGCCAGGTCACATCTGGAATTACTTTTTTGGATAAAAATCAGGTGGAATTACCAACAGGACACCAGTTGGGAAGTCTTATAACCATGGACAAAACAGAAGAACATGCTTCATCACAAGTAACTGGTAGGAATCACAGAAACACAAGAGGTCTGGCTGGGTCCCCACTGGAGGAAGCAGCAGAAGGGACAGAGCCCATGGCTCCACCTGAGAAGGGTGGGTTCTGGTCCCCTAGCTGGGTTTCTACACATATAGCAACATGGCAGAGTGGAGTAGCATACAGCTGAGAAGGGTAGAAAGCCATGAAGTTTACTAGCCTAAAAGAATGCTTGAGACAGAGAACTACTAAGGTAACCACAACAAAAAAATACATTGGCACCCACTTGCCCTGGACTCCAGTGGAGGTATGGCAGAGTGGACTGGAGATGCTTGGTGAGAGTTTGTGGTGGTGGCTTGGAGGAGAGAAGTGGGGAGGCAGCAGTGGGGATCTCAGTGCTGACTCCTCATAGTCCTCAGAGGGACTATGCTGCACCCAGAAGCTTCCCAATGAGGGGTTCTCATAGCTTTGCCCACTGTTCGAAAGGGCTCTGCCCAACAGTGCCTGAGTCTGGAGCCTGATAACAACTATTTGATTTACATCTAAACAAATCTCTCCTGCTCTGCCATTTCTGAGCACAGATACAAAAGTTTGCACCTGAAGTAGTATGTTTGGCTCAGCAGTGTCGGGATCTGGCAGCTGGTTACAAACTCTTTGACTTACAGCTGGGTCAGTCAGTCATCCCTGCACAGTGGTGTATAAGTCCGGAGGCTGATTGTAGATTCATTGCTTTGCAACTGAGTTGGTCTGTCTCACCCATCAGGACCTTGGCCAGGGGACTGATTATAAGCAATCAGGCTTACAGCTGGGTCAGTTCATCAATCCTACCCAGTAGAATAGGAGCCTGGTGGCAGATCACATATTCATTTATGTGCATCTGAATCTGACCCACTAAGCTGCACCTGAGTGGCAGCTGATCACAGATTCATTGGATTACAATGAAAACTCTCTTTCTAGTCCAGCAGGGCCTGAGGATGGTAGCTAATCACAGATTCATTGATTTACAACTGAATCTTTCTGTCCCCCCAAGCTGTATCTGAGCCTGTTGGTGGATCACAGATTGATAGGGTTCCAGCTGAATCCATTTTTCCAGCCTAGTAGTGTCTTAGCTGGGCAGATGATCAGAGTCTGATTGGATTACAATGAAACCTAAAAATGGGGAGGGGGGAAGAAACAGTTCATCACCAAAGGAAAGGAGGAATCCCCAGAAAGGTTGCTAAATGAAAAAGAGGCAATCAAACTATCAGATACGGAACTCAAAATAATGATAATAGAGAAGCACAACGAGCTCAGCCAGCTCAAAGAAAACTACAAACAACTCCTGGAGAACTACAAAGAACTCCAGGAAAGCTGCACAGAACTTACTGAGAACTATACTAACATTTAAAAATTAAGCAGAGGATCAGATCAGCAAGCTGGAGCACAATGTAAAAAAATATTCCAAGGAGAGGGAAGATGGCGACAGAGTAGAGAGCAGTGCTGATGGTGTTCTTGAGTACCAAAGCAGCTAGAGGACAGGATAGGGAGCGTGAGACGTCTTCAGGACCCTGGGTTAGGAACGGACAGCATCTGGACACAGGGGAGCCCAGAGACAGAGGAGGCCAGCAGGACAGTAGGTGAGACGTTCCTGACCGACCGGTCAGTGGGCCAAGGTCGGCTCTGGGCAGGGGTGGCTCTGCCCAGAGGGGCGCGATTGACAGGGACCAGTTTCAGGCTCCCTGGTGACTGGAAGTCTCAGCAGTGAAGTGTGGGCAGTGAGGGCAAATACCGTAGGGAACTCGGAATTGAACTCTTGCAGGGGAGGGACTGTGTGAGAGACTCACCCCAGCAACAGGTAGAGGAGGCTCCAAGCAGGGCTAGAGGCAGAGGAGAAGAGTCCTGTGGGAAGCCGGAGCAGGGGAGCGGGAAGTGCACCGGCCGGGGCAGTGAGAGAGCCGAAAACAGAGCTGCTGGGCCACCATGGAAACAGCAGCTAGAAGCCCCTGTGAGAGGGGAGGCCCAAACAAAATTGACAAGCCCTTATCCAGACTCATCAAGAAAAAGAGAGAGAGGACCCAAATAAACAGAATCAGAACTGAAAGAGGGGAAATCACAACTGATACCTCAGAAATACAAAAGATTGTAAGAAATTACTACAAACAACTCTATGACAAAAAAAATATGACATCCTGGATGAAAAGGACACATTTCTGGAAAGGTATAATTTACCAAAACTGAACCCAGAAGAAGCAGAAAGCCTGAATAGGCCAATAACAACTAGCAACATTCAAGAAGTCATCCAAAATCTCCCAAAGCACAAAAGCCCTGGACCAGATGGCTACACAGGATAATTTTACCAAACATTTAAAGAAGAACTAACTCCTATCCTCCTCAAACTCTACCAAAAAAATTCAGGAAGAGGGAAGACTCCCAAACTCTTTCTATGAGGCCAATATTATTCTAATCCCAAAACCAGGGCAAGACACAACTAAGAAAGAAAGCTACAGGCCAATATATCTAATGAACATAGATGCTAAAATTCTCAACAAAATATTGGCCAATCGGATTCAGCAGTATATTACAAAGATCATACACCATGATCAAGTGGGCTTCATCCCAGGGATGCAATGATGATACAACATTCAAATATCAATCAATGTAATACACCACATCAACAAATTGAAAGATAAAAACCATATGATCATATCAATAGATGCTGAAAAAGCATTTGATAAAGTGCAGCAACCATTTATGATAAAAACCCTCAGCAAAATGGGAATAGAGGGAGCATACCCCTATGTCAAAAAGGCCATCTATGAGAAACCTGAAGCCAACATCATACTTAATGGACAAAAACTGAAAGCTTTCCCCCTAAGATCAGGAATGAGACAAGGCTGCCCACTTTCTCCACTTCTATTCAACATTGTCTTGGAAGTTCTAGCTATAGCCATCAGAGAAGAAAAAGGAATCAAAGCTATCCAAATTGGAAAGGAGGAAGTCAAACTGTCATTATTTGCAGATGATATGATAGTGTACATACAAAACCCGATGGGCTCCACCAAAAACTTACTCGACCTAATATGCAAATTTAGCAAAATAGCTGGGTATAAAGTCAATATCCAAAAATCAAAAGCATTTTTGTATACCAATAATGAAACAACAGAAATAGAAGCGAAAAAACAAATCCCATTTACCATAGCAACAAGAAAAATAAAGTACCTAGGAATCAACTTAACTAAGGGGGTAAAAGACCTGTATGCAGAAAACTACAGAACAATGAAGAAAGAAATCAAGGAAGACACAAATAAATGGAAGCATATACCATGTTCATGGATGGGAAGAATTAACATCATTAAAATGTCCATACTACCCAAAGCAATCTACACATTCAATGCAATCCCAATTAAAATACCAATGACAGACTTCACAGAAATAGAAACAACACTTCAAAAATTTATATGGAGCCAAAAACGCCCACGAATAGCCACCACAATCATGAGAAAGAAGAACAAGGGAGGAGGAATCACAATACCGGGCTTCAAACAATACTACAGGGCTACTGTCATCAAAACAGCATGACACTGGCATAAGAATAGACATATAGATCAATGGAACAGAATAGAGAGCCCAGAAATTAACCCAGGACCCTATGGTCAACTCATATTGGACAAAGGGGGAAGGAACATCCAATGGAGTAAAAACAGTCTCTTCAACAAATGGTATTGGGAGAACTGGACAGCAACATGCAAAAAGATAAAACTAGACCACCAACTTACACCATACACCAAAATAAACTCAAGATTGATAAAGGATTTAAACATAAGCAGTGCCACCATAAAGGTTCTGGAGAAAAATATAGGCAGTAAACTTTCGGATATCCTACACAAAAATATGTTTACTGATACTTCACCAAGGGCAAAGGAAATCAAAGAATGAATCAACAAATGGGACTATATCAAATGGAAAAATTTCTGTTCAGCTAAAGAAAATATCAGCAAAATTCAAAGGGAACCAACTCTAGGGAAAACATAATTGCCAATGATACCTCAGACAAGGGTCTGATCTCCAAAATATATAAAGAACTAATACGACTCAACGCCAGGGAGACAGACAGCACAATTAAAAAATGGGCAAAGGATCTGAACAGACAACTCACTGAGTAAGATATACAAAGGGTCCAGCGGCATATGAAAGAATGCTCAACATCGCTAGTCATCAGAGAGATGCAAATTAAAACTGCATTAAGATGCCACCTCACACCTGTCATAATGGCAATCATCAACAAATCAACAAACAACCAATGTTGGCGAGGATGGGGGTCAAAGGGAACCCTCATACACTGTTGGTGGGAATGCAGGCTGGTGCAGCCACTGTGGAAAACAGTATGGGGTTTCCTTAAAAAACTAACAATGGAACTGCCTTTTGATCCAGCAATTCCACTACTTGGACTATACCTAAAGAATCCTGAAACACCAATTCATAAGAACCTATGTACACCTATGTTCATAGCAGCACTGTTTACATTAGCCAAGTGCTGGAAACAACCTAAGTGCCCATCAGTGGATGATTGGATCAAAAATCTTTGGTACATTTACACAATGGAATTCTATGTAGCAGAAAGAAAGAAGGAACTTGTACCCTTTGCAGCAACATGGATGGAACTGGAGAGTATTATGCTTAGTGAAATAAGCCAGTCAGTGAAGGACAAATATCATATGATCTCACCCATTATGGGACAATAATGAGCAAAACTAACAACAAGCAAAACAGAACCAAGTATATAAATACAAGGAATAGGCCTTCAGTGGTCAGGGGAATGGGGAAGGGGGAAGGGGGAGGTAGAGGCAAAGAAGGGGAGCACCTTAGGCAAGAACCTAGTATAAAGGAACCATGGACATGGACAATAGGTAGGGTTGACTTCGGAGGGAATGGGTGGGTGGGTGGTGGACAGAGGGGAGCAAAAAGGGGATGGATGTAATACAACAACAATAAAATTTAAAAAAAAATATTCCAAGACAGAACAACAAAATGAAAAAGACTGTGCAAGAATGAAGAGGTTTTAAGAGAGCTGCAGAACAACACAAAATGCAATAATATCCAAATCATAGGGATACCAGCAGGAGAAGAGAAACAAGTAATGGAAAACCTGTTCAAAAAAGTAATGAGAGAAAACTTCCTTAACATGATGGATGAAAACATTACTCAAGTTCAGGAAGCACAGAGCTTCCTAGTGGGAATGAATCCAAACAGATCCACTCCAAGACACATCACAATTAAAATGGCAAAGGTCAAAGACAAGGAGAGAATCCTAAAAGCATCAAGAAAGAAACAGCAAATAACATATAAGCAAGCTACAATAAGGTTACCGAATGATTATGCAACAGAAATGATACAAACCAGAAGGGAATAACAAAAAATGTTTCAAGTAATAGAAAATGAAGGCCTACAACCAAGAATACTCTACCCAGCAAGGCACTCATTCAAAATGGAAGGAGAAATAAGGAGTTTCCCAGCCAAAAGAAGAATAAAAGAATACATCTCTACCAAACCAGCATTGCAAGAGATTCTAAAGGGTCTGCTTTAAAAAGATGAAGAAACAGAGACAGAGAAGAACACAGGTACAAAGGCGGGAAATGACAATAAATAAGAATCTATCAATATTAAC
Organism: Noctilio leporinus; assembly: GCA_004026585.1. Lineage (NCBI taxonomy): Eukaryota > Metazoa > Chordata > Mammalia > Chiroptera > Noctilionidae > Noctilio > Noctilio leporinus. The sequence continues at coordinate 968 of PVIW01016128.1, read as the reverse complement.
CTTGCACCTGCCTGTGAACCCAAAAGTCGCTGATTTGATTCCCAGCCAGGGCACATAACCATGAAGTGAGCCAGGTCTCCATTCAGCTCCATTGCTGGAGGCAGGTGAAAGGCAACCATACATTGATGTTTCTCTCCCTCTATGTCTCTCTCCCTTTCCCTCTCTCTAAAAGTAAAAAATATAAATAAATAAAATATTTGTAAAATAACCTTAAATGGAAATGGATTAAATGCACCCATCAAAAGACATAGGGTAGCTGAATGAATAAGGAAACATGTTCCACATATATACTGTGTTCAAGACACCCACCTCAGAAAGAGAGATTGATGCAGATTGAAAGTGAAGGGATGGAAAACCTCATATCAAGCAAATGGACATTTAAAAAAAGGTTGGGGTAGCAATACTTATTTCAGACAAAATATATTTTATGATGAAGGCCATAAAATGAGACAAATAAGGGCATTTTATAATACTTAAGGGAATAATCCATTAAGAAAATATAACTCTGGTAAACATACATGCACTCAACATAGGAGTTCCCAAATATATAAGGAAAATCTTGGAGAACTTCAAGAAGAATATAGACAGCAACACACTAATAGTAGGGAATTTTAATACCCCATTATCAACAATGGGCAGGTCTTCCAGACAAGCAAACAAAAACAAAAAGCACACCAAGCATATTGTAGCATTGAACAACACTCTAGAGGAAATGGACCTAACTGATATATACAGAACCTTTTACCCCAAAGAAGCAAAATACACATTGTTTTTAAATATATATATATGGAACATTCTCAAAGATAGACCACATGGTAGGTCACAAGACAAGCCTCCATAAATACAGTAAAGTTGAAATCATACCAAACATCTTCTCAGATCACAATGTCTTGAAACTAGAAACTAACCTCAAGAGAAAAATACAAAAACACTCTAATCCATGGAGACTGAATAACATGGTAAATTAA
>PVIW01016127.1:0-17591 GCA_004026585.1 Noctilio leporinus | reverse complement strand
TTCCACTACTTGGACTATACCCAAAGAATCCTGAAACACCAATTCATAAGAACCTATGCACACCTATGTTCATAGCGGCATTATTTACAATAGCCAAGTGCTGGAAACAGCCTAAGTGCCCATCAGTGGATGATTGGATCAAAAAACTTTGGTACATTTACACAATGGAATTCTATATAGCAGAAAGAAAGAAGGAACTCGTACCCTTTGCAACAACATGGATGGAACAGAAACTCTTAAACTAGAAATCCCCCTGCTGGAAATATGTCTGACATATGTATGTACAAGGCTATTAACTTCAGAACTATTTGTAGCAGCAAAACTTTGTTACATCAGTAACATATAGTATTCTATCAATTCTCTAAAATAGAAATACAAGTCTGTATTTTCCAATATGTTAAAAGGGGAAATAAATTATTAAATTTTAGATGGTTACTTATAGGAAAAGGGGAGATATATATTTGAATGGGCAGGGAAAAAAGATTGATTCTTTGATATACCCTATTTTGTATATTTGCCTTTAAAAGAATATAAACTATAAGTACAATGTAAAAGAAAATTAAATTTAAAAAGCAATCTTTAAATGGAATTAAATGTGAATTTTTACATCCAATTGGGGGTGATATCTATACATTAGGAAACTATTTCTGATTGACTTTAAAACATAGGAATTTAATTCCCTGGCTGGTGGCACAGTGGATAAGGTGCCAGCCTGCAAACCCAAAGGTCACTGGTTTGATTCCCAGCCAGTGCAACATAATTAGGTTGCAAGTCAGGTCTCTAGCCAGGTCCTTAGCTGGAGGCAGGTGAAAGGCAACCTTACATTGATGCCTCTCTCCCTTCCCCTCTCTCTGAAAATAATTAATAAAATATATATTTTTTTAATTTTAAAAAGAGGCTGAATAAATGTTAGGAATCATTTTTTTTAAAACTGTTTAAAAAGTTGTATGTTACTTATAAGATAATCACAAATTTGGACATTGGGTAATATTTGATAAATTAAGGAACAATTAGGAAATAATATGGATATGATAAGGGCATTATGTTTATGTTTAATAAAAGATATACATGTCCCTACATAAATAAATATATATTCATTTATAGATGAAATGTTATGATTTCTTAAATTTGCTTGTAAATAATACAGTAGAGGAAAAAATGGGCAGTCGTGGATAAAATGATTGGCTATCAGTCAAAAATTATTGAAGTAAATTATTGAGTAAATGAGAATTCATTCCATTGTATTGTCTATTTTAGCATAATTTTAAAGGTTTCTATAATAAAGATTTTTGTTAAAAAAGGATACTTTAGGAGAGAACCAAGATGGCAGAGGAGTAAGTGGAGCTACACCAATCTCCTCCCCACACCAAACTGGAATTACAACTTAATTGGGGAGAAATCATCCGGAATAACCAACAGAACACCAATCAGAGAGGCTTATTACCAGCAACAGAACAGAAGAGCAGATTTATTACAACGTGACCGAGGTGTCTGAAACTGACTGCTGATCACAGATTGATTGGATTAACAACTAAAGAAGACAGACAAAGACAGTGGATCTCTGGTAGTCTCCAACTGGTTGACTAAGCCCAAACTGGGACACAAGCTAACATCATCAAGCACAGATCCAGGAAGTAAAAAATGTGCACCTTTATACCACAGAAGGTCACACCACTAAGATAGTAAGTAAAAGCAGACCAATCCAAGAAGCAGAAACAAACAAGAGTCACCTAAAATGGGAAGACAAAGAAATAAACCCCCAGCAAATGGAAAGGAGGAATCCCCAGGAAGAGGGCAAAATAACATAGAGGCAAACACACTCTCAGACATGGAATTCAAAATAATGATGATAGAAAAGCTCAGTGAGCTCAGTGAGCTCAGTGAGTTCAAAGAAAACCACAAACAACTCCAGGGGAACTACAAAGAACTCCAGGAAATCTATAAGGAACTTACTAAGAACTACACCAGCATTAAAAAGGACATAGAAACCATCAATAAGAGCCAGGAGGAAATGAAGAATACCATTTCTGAATTGAAGAACACAGTAGAAGGAATCAAAAGCAGGTTGGAGAAAGCAGAGGATTGGATCATCGAGCTGGAGATCACTGTAGAAAAAAATTCCCAGGCAGTGAAACAAAATGAAAAATGACTGAAAAAGAATGAAGAGGTTTTAAGACAACGTGAAATGTAATAACATCTGTATCATAGGGATACCAAAAGGCAAAGAGGAGGAGCAAGGAATAGAAAACCTCTTTGAAAAAGTAATGTAATGACAGAAAATTTCCCTAACTTGGAGAGAAAATGTCACGCAAACTCAGGAAGCACAGAGGGTCCCAAGGAAGATGAACCCAAACAGGCCCACTCTAAGACACATCATAATTAAAATGGCAAATTTCAAAGACAAGAAGAGAATCCTAAAAGCAGCAAGAGAGAAACAGCTAATAACATACAAGGAATCTCCCATAAGGTTATCAGCTGATTTTTCAACAGAAACACAAGCCATAAGGGGATGGCAAAAAGTATTTCAAGCAATGAAAAACAAAGGTCTGCAACCAAGAATACACTACCCAGAAAGGCTGTCATTCAAAATGAAAGGTGAAATAAGGAGTTCCCCAGACAAAAGAAGTCTAAAAGAATACATCTCCACCGAATCAGCATTGCAAGAGATGCTAAAGGGTCTGCTTTAAGAAGATGAAGAAACAGAGAGACAGACAGGAACACAGGTACAAAGGTAAATGGATTAAATGCACCAATCAAAAACATAGGGCAGCTGAATGGATAGGAACCAACTTTAACTCAAGAATGCTTTAAAGTGATATAAATTATTATAAATAGATTTTAGTAAATAAGGTACAATTTTGTATATTACTTGTATCTGCATTACTGCTGGTTAAGTTTTCTTAAATTGGAATCATTTCACAATCTGGGAAAATCAGGTTACTTGCAATAACTCAGAAAAATCAAATGCAGTTAAGGAAGAAGAAAAACCTAAGAAAATGTGGATTTACATTACGTAGAAGACATGCTATCTTTTTTATTCACTGTTACAAAATATGTGCTTATTTGTGGGTGTGTAATATATAGATTTTGTTAACAATTTATGTTTTAAATAGCAACCAACTGGACATAGGTGTGTTGTGAAATCAGTCAATCTTTAGATTAGAAATGATGCTGAGAATGAAGACCAATTTGGATGGAAGTTGCAAACTATTAAACTATATGATTCATGGTACATAAACAATATATATTCTCATATCAGCATGCAAATTAGATGAGATTCCTTTTGACTAAATCGTGGAAATATACATTTTCAGTTATGAAGGCCCCCAAACTGGGGGTGCTTGGGAAAAGGAATGAATGCTATAGTAAACTTTATTATTGAAATGTGAACATACCTAATCTCTACTTCAACAGACTGAAGTAGTTCAGGGGTTAGTTTAGGACCACATAGGAAGTTAACCACAAGTTTAAAAAATAGCTAGAATACTATTCTACAAAGTTATTTAAATCCTAGGGCTTTTTATTTTTTACCTCAACTTAGTAGACATAATAATTTCTACTCTGGGGACCAGCTGAGCACTACAAGAGCCATTATTTCTGAAGGCTTCAACTTGTAAAACACAGGTAGAGAAAAAACAGAGGGTATTGAAAGAAGTAAGACCTGTGCACAGCCTAAATAAATAAATAAATCTCTTTCAGATGGAAAACTCCAAAAAGATGAATTGTAGTTCCAGTAGCTTAAAATAAATTTGAGTTGTATTATTGGAGTAGGGAGGATCTGACTCAAAAACCAAATTCATTTTTCACTATGGGCTTGGCACTGTCTTTGGACAAGTTTCATAAAAGTGAGTTCTGCAGTACACCATTTCTGTGATATATTTCACAAAAACAACATTCCAGAGTAAAATAAGTATTAAAGAAGAAAAAATTTGCTTAATTTTGTTACAGTATATCTAAAATACTATCATTTAACATAATAATTATGTAAGCTATTGGCATATGTTAAATTTTTTGTATTGACTCTTCAAAATCCAGTATGTACTTTAAATATGTATAAAAATATGTATGGGTATAAATGTATTTTTGCATGTGTTTGGTAATATTGCAGTTTATATTACTTAAAAGAGTAATTCTTTAAACAAATGAATTAACGTAGACATTTTGGAATAATGAAAAGAAAACTTTGTATTCATATGATTTGAGAAGCTGACAGAAGGCAGTAATTAAATGGTGAATTGTCTGGATGTGAAAGGAAAAAAGAAAAAGTACACATTGGTGGTTATAGAATAGATGGGGATGTTAAAAAGAACAAAGGAAATAGAGAAGCCAAAGAACTTACATGCATGACTCATGGACATGAACTAAGGTGGGCATTGCTGGAGAAAATAGGGTACTGGGTGGCAGGGGACAAAGTGGGGAAAACTGGGACAACTGTAATAGCAAAGTAAATAAAATATATTAATAAAATAAGTAAATAAATAATAAAAATAAAAAGAATACTTAAAAATAAACTTAACTACCTCTACCAGATAGCTCTATGCTAAAGAATAAATGAAGCGTGCATGAGTATAAAAATAAAACATGCTTTGCTTCTGAATAGAAACACTAGGTATGTAAAGATGGAAAATAGCTTTAATCTAAAATTTTAATAAAAATTTCAATCAAAGCACCAACAAATAAAACATAAACAATTAAATAAACACAAACAAGCTCATTTTGGGAAGTGAGGATCCCACAGATATTTTATATGGGTTATATTTATTAATATTTAATGTAGAAGTTAAAATTGGAACAATTTTAAATATTTCTTTAAAAAATTTTTAATCCTCACCCAAGGATATATTTTCATTGATTTTAGACAAAGAAAAGGGGTGGGGAGTTGGAATATCTCTGTGAGAGAGAAACATCAATTGGTCGCCTCCCATACAACACCCTAGCTGGGGAGCTGGGGATCGAACCCACAATCTAGGTATGTGCTATGACCAGGAAACTGTTGTATGGGTGATGCTCCAAACAACTGAGTCACAGCAACCAGAGCTTAAATATTTTTAATATCACTTAAAAATGCAATTATGAATCTCTTACATATTAACCTAAACAATATTTCTACAAAAAGTAAAATTATTTTCCAAAAGTATTATTTAAAAGAGTGGGATGATTTACATTTTGCAATTCTTTCTAATGTCTGGATTAATAGAAGCTAGGCGGACATCTCATACCTGCCTCTGCATTCAATCTGTTGTGATATATTGTTTTGGTTGAAGTAGCTAAAGAAATCTGGCCTCACATACATATGCATAGTAGAAAAAGAAGGAAGTATTTAACAAACTTCAGATGATTTTGGATATTCTTCATTAGTATACATCAAAGCTCAACAAGTGATAATTTCTCAAATGTTAGCCACAATATGTAATCTATGACATTTTCATCTCTGTTACATTAAATTCACCAGTCTATCTTACACTTTGAATATATCTTTTATCCACACATGATTTTGTAATCTGTTGCATTGGTCATGTAAAATATTGGTTCAAGGGCCCTGGCTGGTGGCACAGTGGATAAGGTGCTGGCCTGTATGCAAACCCAAAGGTCGCTGGCTCAATTCCCCAGCCAGGGCACATAACCAGGTTGCAAACCAGGTCTCCAGCCAGAGATAGGTGAAAGGCAACCATACATTGATGTCTTTATCCCTCTATATCTCTCTCCCTCTCCCTCTCTCTAAAAGTTATAAATAAAAAAATTTTTTAATGATTAAAAAATAAATAAAGTAAAATATTGGTTCAGCCCTGGCTGGGTAGCTCAGTTGTCTGGCACACCAAAGAGTTGCAGGTTCGATTCCTTCTCATGGTATGTACCAAAATTGTGGGTTTGATCCTTGGTTCTCTCTAAAAAAAAAAATCAGTAAACATATCCTTGAGTGAAGATAAAATATAGGTATATATTGATTCATTGGTTTATCTAGATTTTCCAAATGTCAGCATGTTACATTATACAATATTAAAACATCATATCTATTAATACCACCATTAATCTCATCAGATAAATGTTGGAAAATTATCAAGCTCAGAGTGGTGGAGACATGTTTCTGAAAGTTCTCATATTTTTGTTAACAGCTAAAATGTTATCATTGGCAACAAGCACTGTTGGTTTTCCTCGAAGTAATAGACTCACTTTGCGCCTTTTCCAAAAATTATCTACCAAATATGCAGTATGAATAAGCAAGTCTGCCAATTATCTTTTTGATTAAAAATTGTATATATTACTTGAGAAAAGTTGAGCTCACAACTCAATCACATCCATGTCTTTGACCAACAACCATTATACTTTCAAGTGCTTTAGAAGGACTTTATATGCACTTCTTATTTTGTTACACAAAGTATTAAGATGATGAATACGTAAAAGTTGTTTCAATAAAATCAATAATTGTTACTGATTTACCAAAAGCAATCTTATTCTTATGGGAAACTCATTCTGTTCCTTTGTATTTACTGCAAGGACAGTGGTAAGGAAGAATACTCTGTGATTATTAATGGTGTTTGGTGCCATACCTTGATTAGTGCTAATGTCTATTGATAAAACTAAGTTTGTACGGTGAGATCAAATGTCAACATACTAGAAAGCACAAAAAGCATCTTAGTATTATTATAAAAATGATTTTAAACTCACAGACCCTCTAAAAGTGTCTCAGGAAACATCAGGGGTCCACAAACCTCAAACCCAAAGACCGTTGGTTCAATTCCCAGCCAGGGCACATAACCAGGTTGCAAGCCAGGTCTCCAGCCAGGTCCATAGCTGGAGGCAGGTGAAAGGTAACCATACATTGATGTCTCTCTCCCTCTCTGCTTCTCTCCCTCCCCCTCTCTCTCTAAAAATAATAAATAAAATCTTTAAAAAAATTTTTTAATGAAAAAACCCATAAACATAGCAACCATAAAAAGATCTACGCTGGTCTGCGAACCCAAAGGTAGCAGGTTCGATTCCCCAGCCAGGACACATAACAAGGTTGCAAAACAGGTCTCCAGTCAGGTCTGTGGCTGGAGGCAGGTGAAAAGCAACCATACATTGATGTCTCTCTCCCTCTTTGCCTCTCTCTCTTCCCCTCTTTCTGAAAATAATTAAATACAGTCTTAAAAAAAAAAAAGATGTAGGGTGGCAACAAGCATGATGAGAAGTAGGAAGGTCAAAGTAGGAGCAATAAAAGAAGTGTGATATAAGTAGGTCAAGTTGGCAAGGACCACATCAGATGTGGACTTATCAGCCATGTCATGGAGTTTAATTCTAAGTTCATTAAAAATTTTCAATGGGAGAAAGATATGATCTGGTTGGTAGGTTAAAATCACTACTGTGCATGCTAGGAAGAAGATGTATTGCTAGAGAAGGAGGCAAAAATGGGTGACTGTCCAAGTGAGTTAATTATGGATTAGCTTAGGGTGGTAGTGATTAGGATAAAAATAAAGAGATAGGGAAAGTATTTTGAAGGTAAAGCCAGGAGGACCTGCTGATGGATTTTATATGGGACTGGCAGAAAGAGACAAAGAGCAACTCTTCCATTTTTGGCTTAATCAATTGACCATAGGGAAGTATCATTTTTTAAACCAAAGGGGAAGTGAGGGAAAATCACATTTGGCAATAAATCCAATCCAAAAGCCCTGTTTTGGATGTACAAAGTTAGATGTTAAACAACTGTGAGGCATTTTTTTTTTTTTTCAGTTGGCTGTTAGAGGTAAGAGAGTTGTAGAGCTCCTTCAGGCACCTGTCACTTGATGATTTGTTCATCCCTTTATCCTCCCCTCCACACCCCACCCTTCTCTCTGAAAACTGATTTTGAAAACACCAGCAGAATGCATATCCCAGGTTGTATTTAGATAATGTTCAGTAATTCATTCCTATATCCACACAGCCTAACATGCCCCCAGAGAGCCATTACTTAAAACAAGGAGTGTAATTTAACTTCTGCTTTATATGTTATATATATATATGTATATATTATCTCATTCCTCTCCCCAGAGAGTAGTAAGTTGTTGGAAATCAGGAACAGTTTCTTGTATATTTTTATAATGCCTGTAATGATTACATTAAAAAGATTACTTAAATAGAGATTATATAAACAAAATGTCATCATTCAAAAACTATCTCTCACGCTTGCTCAAAGACCAAATCTTTTACAATTTTTAATAAAACAGATAACCATTGTTTGTCTGACTTAAGTTGTTTTTCCTACTAGTCTGATAGGTTAAGTGAATCCTAGCAATCAAACCAAGTTTGCAAAACAGGTGAAGGTTTACCTATACTAGAATTGGACATCATTTAAATATTATTCTCACCAGATGACTTCACTTCCTGATTTAAAGAAAAATACTTCTAAAAATCCATGTTTAACTTTAATTAGAATGTAAAATAATAAGAAGTCTTGGAGATAAAAGGAAGGACAGAGATAGTGAGAGAGCAAGAAAGAGAGAGAGAGAAAGGAAAAGAAACATTACAGATAAATATTTTTCATTATTATGTACATTTGTTTACAAACTAGATTTGCTGGGAATTAAAGTTTTTATATCTTGTCTAAGACATGAGTAAAATCTTTGGTTTTATAGTTTCTTCAGTATAATATAAAAATAATAGCTAGTCAATAGTGAAAGTATATTTGAATAATGACAGTGCCACAGATAACAAATATATTTTCTTAGTGTAGAAGTGATCTGCAAAATAAATGTTGAAATAACCATAAATGAAATTCTCTTTTCTTTCTGCAAAATAGTAGTGAACTCAGTGCCTTAAATGAAAGAAAAACATTTCATATTCTACTAGACCAGCTAACCATTGCTCCCTACAAGTTTTAAAAAATGGAAATAAACAATGGTAATAGAAAACATTTCAATAGCATCAACGATAAAATAAAGGAAAAAGTAAACTGTTTCTCTTAGTATTATAGTCTGATTTCCAGTTCAGTGACAGATAGTATGTTGTAGAAAACAACATAGTGTATTGAAGATCATTCTTTGCAGCTAATACCACTTGCATTGAAATCTTTAGTTTCATTTAGTTCCAATCAGATTAATCAAATATTAATCCTTTCTTATGTCTACTGCAGAAAATGGTCAAAGTTCTAGCTTATTAAATCTCCTGAAAGTTTCCAAGCAATTTGAATAAAATATTCAGAGAATTATATTGATCAAGCTTTACTTTTTATTGTTCTAGAAAGCCAAATTTTAAAACATTCATTTGTATTATTTATATTATACTCATTATCTTGCATTAGATTCCAGTAAACCTAAACTATACCATTAGAGTGAAGAAATAGAACATTAACAGCTGATAAAAAAAATAGCTGGGTTGGAGAACTGGGTAGAGAAATTGTAAAACTATTTTCCATTACTATTAATTAATCAAATTTTATTGACCATCTCTAATGTGCTTTGTTATTGAGCTAAGCACTGGGGAGAGAATGGTTACAGCATAAATAAGGGCCCTGTCCTCACAGAGCTTTCCACGTAGTGTAGTACACAGATCTTGAAAATACATTCACACAAATGTATATATAAGGTATGTCCAGAAAGTATCAAGCCAATACTAATGTTAGACTGACATTGGTTCGATACTTTCAGGACAGACCTCATACAGTACAGATGATCATAACTATTTAAGTCTCCAACTTTTTTCCATCACCCAACAGAACTATTTTTTTAATGTTTGCATCAAGATATTCCCAGAAGTGTAAAATTGAATCTAGTTGGATGAAAAATTTGAAAGTTTGAATTCAATGGGATTAGACCACATAAAATAATGACTAAAGAGAGAGAATGAACAATATTGTTATAACCATTGGATTGCAGAGTTCAGACCACATACTAGCCAGAGGCTTTGAGACATAACTTAATAATCTGTTTCCTGCTGTCCTCACAGATTTGTGTCACTCTAAGGTATGGACAGTGAGAACACTGCATCTGAGTATCTTTTGATTTTAATCTCCAAACATCTCAAATCCTAGTCACTAAGATTATTTGATTCATCTTGCAATCTGATATCTATAATTGATGAAGCAGAACTTATACCGGAAAATTTAATTTTATGTATGTTATGTATTCAATACTGTGTCAACATTGTTTATTCTTTTCCAACACAATAGATCATTTATAAAAAGCATAAGTTCCTTTATAATTATATTTTATAGGCATATACACTCTCCAGCTTCTTAATATCTTTGCTAATATAATATAAAAGGTATTTAATTATATTGGATACCTTAAAATTTTAAAGTATCTAGAAATGAACATTTATATACTCTACAGTTCTCACTATCATTTTTTGAAATATTAACATCATATTTTTTCCACTTCTGTATAAAGAATCAGTCAATTCACTAACTTTTAGAATGGCTTTTATTTTATTACTTATTTTAAATTTTAAAAGATTACTCTCATGATTTCATAAGTGTTTAGATTTTTTTGGCTATTTCTTTAAAAATTACTTGTCTAGAAAAAAATGTACAATTAGTAAATAAATTCTGTGTGTGAGTGTGTGTGTGTGTCTTTTTGTTACTCAGGTTACTTTAATTAATGAGGACCTAATTGGTAGGATGCACAGCAAAATGAGGAAAGTAGGAATCCTAGGCACATGGTAGGTTGTCAAGGGAATTCAAGAAAAGCCAATCACTCAGACACTAAGGATGGAGAGGTATCACAGGGCTTTTGGCCCTTACAGCACCAGAAAATCTCTCAGGTACCAGGGCAGCTCTAAACATATGCTCAGCCCTGGCTGATGTGGCTCAGTGGGTTGAGAACTGGCCTGTGAACCAAAAGGTTACTGGTCTGATTCCCATTCGGACCAGGTTCCCATTCGGGGATGCACAAGAAGCAACCACATGTTGATATACCTCTCCTTCTTTCTCCTTCCCTCCCCTTCTCTCTAAAAGTAAATAAATAAAGGCTTTTTAAAAATCTGGTCAACTTTCCCACCCCTTTTACAGTAGGAGTCTCTGCCTTCCATTGTAGTTTCTGCCACCAAAAATGGCTCTTACTATGTCCATTTCACTTTTCACTACCAATTCATTAATTTTTTCCATATTTTGCTGTTCAAATTTCTGATGAGTGAACCTAGTTGAACCTGCTAATTACCATCAAACTATCAAGCCTTTCCTGGCCATCTTAGAGGTGTCCATCCCAATATAATCACATGTGGCTGATAATGTTACTTGGCATAAAACATGGGCACTCTGTTGTCCTCAGTCAAGCTTTAGGGAGAGAAGTTTCCCTTAGAAACAGGTAAACAGCCAGTAGCAGGACAACCATCTTGCACTCATGAAACATAACCGAGAAGAAAAGATAAATTCTAATAAAGGTTGAGCAAAAGGCTAGCAGCTTAATAGCATGGTGGAGCTGCTAAGCCCTAAATACCTTCCTTCTATCTTCTCATTACCTAAGGGGGAAAAAATTACATCTTTTTCAATCATTGTTAACTGGGTTTTCTCTATGAGGCAGAATATAAGTCCTGATATTGCCAGAATGAAATATTCTCATGAAGCAATCAAGTCCAACATTTCATCTGGTACCTAATTTCACTGTACTATCTCTGATAAATTATGTTCACCCAGTATTTTATTTCAAACAAATTACTTTGGTTTCTATTTTATCCTCTGCTTGTAAGTAATGATATCCCCCAGAACACATCCCTCAGCCTCTCATTTCAAGAAATATCATCATCCATTCCCAAGGCTTTAATTAGACATATATAATCAAGGCTGCCATAATATACTAGTACAGAACTCTCAACTAAACTCCGGGCTTGCATTGAACTGACAATGGGAAATATACACTTTATCTATGATAATATAAGGTATTTAAAACTCATAATTTCCTTCCTAAACCTGTTTTTCCTCTGTTCTGTAATTTGAAAAATAACATAGGCTTCCACCTAGTTTATATAAATCAATGACACTGGTATCAAACTTGATCCCTCCTCCTTCCTTGCCTTCTAAATACCAATTATCACAAAGTCCTAGTAATATGTCTCCTAAATATTAGCTCTTTATTCTCTCATTCACTTTCTATTTTTACTGCCACCGTCCCCTGTTAGATTCATCAATGGGTCCATCCAGGGCTTGTAAGTCACGGACACTTTAGGGCCACAACTAAACAAGGGTGGCAACCCTCCAATACATCTACTTACCGCTGTGAGAGGGAACTTTCTAAAAATGCAATCTTATGTGATTTTCATTGTAAACTAGTTTAGTGACTCTTCATGGCTTCCAAGATAATGCAAAATTTATTCAGGTCCAGGCTCTGTCGGACTCTTCAGATTCATCTTTGACTACATCTCACCCCTAAGCACCAAAGAGTATTCCTAGCACACTAAACCTTACACATTTGTGCATCTTTGAATGTATTCTTCCCTATGGCTATACTAAGCTTTCCCTCTTGTTCATTCTGATCTTAGGCTAACTGCCAAATAACTGCAAAAATTTGTTTACATATCACCAAAGGAAATGGTGAGTATATTAATGCTGTTTAATATATTATATATTTTCATTATCTATTAAAATAGTAAACAATCCCAGGAGGTTAATAATGTTATTCCCAGTTTATATATGAGGTAAAAAATGGTTCCAAGGAGTTAAATGCTGTGTCTGAGCTCAGGTAAATCAAAAACTGATTTATTCATCTTATGTTAATCAATAAGCTTCAGGTTTCATAAGAAACCAAGGACAAATTCATTATGCTTAAAACTTCCAGGTGTTATTATATTATTGTAATAATACCCAATAGAGGCTTCAGATTCCCATTGTGTTTTTTATTCTTATGCAAGTAACACTGACCACTCAGTTACCAAGAGCTTAATGATGAATATGTACTTTTAATATACGGCTTTTAAAATTAGGAGATATTGAAAGGAGTTTAACAAATATTTGTTAAAAGGGAAGGAAGGATCAGTATTTCTCACGAAGATGATATTATGTTACAATTTACACACAGTTATTAGCACAGGAAAATTAAGCACCTGTTTTGAAGAACACAGAGTGCGGAGATCAGGATCCAACAGATGTTGTTTCTATTCATGTACAAAGAGCCTGCTCATTTCCTAATGCTCTGTTCCACTGCAGTGCCTTTATTTTTGATTACTTCACTGGACATACTATGAAATAACAGTTAACCTTCCATTATTTATGGCCTTAAGAAAGCTGAGATCAAATGATGCATGGGCTTCTGAGGTCCTTTATTTTAACCCAGATATCCAGCCGAGACCACAGAGAAATCATGCATTTTGGGGAGGCTGTGAGACCAAGTAAATTTAGGCTGATACTTTGGTGCCTTACCAGAATAAGTGTATATTTCATGTTTACAATAAGATTCCAATTTAGCTGTATCTTAGTAGCTAACAAACTGGGTCCAGCAAACCTAAAAGAGTTTTATGAAAGGCAACCATACATTGATGTCTCTCTCCCTCTCTGCCTCTCTCCCTTCCCCTCTTTCTAAAAATAATGAAATAAAATCTTTTTAAATAAATAAATAAATAAAACAGTACTAAGTGCTGAAGTCTAATTCAGCCTGTGCCATTATAAAAGACTAGTTAAATACTGTTTATTTTTTAGCTTTATTGAAGTATAATTTAACACATAAATATTGCACACATTTAATATATGCAAACTATTGATAAATTTGAGCATATGCAAAGCTTCCATTATACAAGATGAGTAAGTTCTAGAGAACTGCTACAAAGCATAGTTAACCTATTGTTAACAATATGGCATTATGCCCTACAAAATAGTGCTAATTTTTTCTTATAATGTATACTGAGGTAGGAGGAACTGAGGTTGATAGAAGTAATCAGTTTTTTAGAATATTGTTGGCATGGAATTGTGCATAACTTCTTTTAAAATAAAAAAATAATAATTTATGTTAGTATATCCAGTTTCTTACTTTCAGCTTTATTAGTTTCCACTTATGTTTGCTAGATTTTTCAAGAACATTGGATGGTTGATTTCCCTCAGACAAGTAATCAGCTTTGAGATTTATCAGTTTTCTTCTTTGATCTGTTATTGGAGTTATTGATTTCTTATTTGCTTTATACTTTAAGCACATTATTTTCAGTGTTGTGCTCTTTTTCTGAACTTTTGGAATGAGATTACATTTATCTTTCCTGTAAAATTTTCTTTTAGTCAATAGTGTTTTCAACAATTTACTTTGCTGCTCATTTTCAAATTTCATTGGTTAAATGAGTAATTCAATTATTTTTAAATGTCATATGTTTGAACTCTTAAATATTTAAAATTTTGAATTTGCTCAAGTAGCACTTAGAATGCATTTCATGTTTTGACATAAAACAGTTGCATTTTTATTTTCTCTAAATAACGTAAAGTTACATATGGATTTTATTTTATGTCCATTAGTAATTCAGGTGATTGTATTTAATAGTTTACTTTTTAAATCTATAGACAGTTTAAAATGGTTAACTTTGTTATTGAAATATTTGACCTTTGGGTATAATTTGAGTGTTTCATGTTGTTTCTATCAAGTTATCTGTATACTTTTAACATCTTTGAACATGAAATAATTCAGGTTTCTATATTCTGCTTAAATGACTCATGACTATTATTGTCATTGTGAACCATTCTTACTGATATAAAATGATCATGATTTGTTTCATGATTTGTCCTGAATTACCCTTTCTTTGAAATTTAGTATTCCTTCCTTTACTTTTTATTTTTACTTGCCCTATAACTTTTTATCATCCCTTCATTGTTAAATCACCTATGTCACTACTTTAGATGTACCTTTGATAAGCAGCATATTGCTGAAATATATTTTTTAAATCAATACAAAAATGTGGTAATGCAATAGGGAAGATGAACCTATTTGTGTTTATTTTCATAACTGATATATAAAACTACTATTTCATACTTTCTCTTTTTAAAAAAGTATACTGTTTTTTTGCATTTTAATATCTAAGCTAAATTTTACCTTTTACCTACTTCAGTCATTCAACAGGTATCTAGCTTGCTGTAAAATATGTAGTCAATCACATTAAAATTAAATATTAAAAATGCTATAGTTTTCAATTATGAAAATCAGCAGTTAATTTGTCTTATTCCACTCCATGTAAAATAAAAATTTAGTTTTTCTTTTACCTATCCTACATTTGTAAATGCAACCTGGGGAATTCAATATATTTTATTCACTTCGAATTATTATTTTCAATATTATACATGTTTTTATTATAAATTGTTCTTAATATTTATAATGTTTTAAAGCAATATTTAAAATATTTAAGCCCTGGCTGGTGGCACAGTGGATAAGGCACCAGCCTGCGAACCCAAAGGTCGCTGGTTTGATTCCCCAGCCAGGGCACATAACCAGGTTGCAAGCTAGGTCTCCAGCTAGGTTCATGGCTGGAAGCAGGTGAAAGGCACCCATACATTGATGTCTCTCTCCTTCTCTGCCTCTCTCCCTTCCCCTCTCTCTAAAAATATTAAATAAAATCTTAAATAAAATAAAATATTTGCCTATAATTTATTTTGTATTGGAATGTTTTCTATGTTCATCCTATTCTTTTAATACCATATTCTTGGGTTACATACCTTTATTTTTCTGTTGACTTATGCATGTCTTAAAGTATTTTTTCAAGAAGCATACTTTTGATATATAGTCTCTGTACTATTGTATATCTGGTTATATTAAATACGACCAAAAACTTGACTGGATGTAATTTTTTTCAACAAAGCTTACCTCTTCAAAATTTTGTAAATATTGACCCTACCTTATGTTGATCAACATGTGGTTGTTTCCACAATTTGGCAATACATTTGTGTACAAGTTTACAAGTTTTTGTTTGAATACCTGTTTCACTTCTCCTGAGTAGATTCTTAGTTGGAATTGTTGGGTTATGTGCTAATTCTCTGTTTAACTTTTTGAGAAAACTTTAAACTGTTTTATATAACAGACTCAACATTGTACTTGATCAACAACAATGTACAAGGACTCCAATTTCTTTATATTCTCACCAAACACTTGCTACTTTCTGCTTTTTAAAAATTATTTTATTATAACCATTTTACTGGCTATAAAATGATATCCCATTGTGATTCCACAGATTTCTATTTAAATGGAGCTTAAAAAAAAAATATATATATATATATATATACATATATTTAATTCATTATTTCTAGAAAAAAGGGAAGAAAGGAAGGAAGAAAGGGAGAGAAACATCAATTTATGGTTGCCTTTTACCTTCCTCCAGCTACAGACCTTGCTAGAGACCTGGTTTGTATCCTGGTTATGTGCCCTGGCTGGGAACCAAATCAGCAACCTTTGGGTTTGTAGGTCGGCACCTTATCCACTGAACTACCAGCCAGGGTGATTCCATAGATTTTTAATTACTATAATTTTGTAATAAATTTAATATCTGATTTAGTATCTTTTCTTATTTTTTAGTGGAAACAATACTGAACTACCAGCCAGGGTGATTCCATAGATTTTTAATTACTATAATTTTGTAATAAATTTAATATCTGATTTAGTATCTTTTCTTATTTTTTAGTGGAAACAATAGGTTATTTTTTATGTCTACAAATAGACTTCATATAATTTTTTTTCCAAATAAACTTTATATAAATTTTAAGGTTCAAAAAATTACTGATGAAATTTTTACTAGTATTGTATTAACTTTATTTTAACAGTTAATTTAAAAGCAGTTGACATCTTAATGATTTTCAAATATTCTTTTATGTCCTTCAATAAAAGGTTGTATTTTTCATTTAGACCCTGCTCATTTTTGTTACATTTATTCCTAGATACTTGACACTAACTGGTTTGGCTATCATAAAAGAAAGACAGCCACTGACACCGTAATTTTACTTTATAACTGGTAATAAAAAGGCTGAGTGTAGGCTAAGAGCAAGCAAGATATTGTATTCTGATTATTTCTAATTTTAAAAACTTTCACAACATTTCATGATTCTTTTGAAAAATTAAAGAGAGCTGGCTTGTTCCCACAAAATACCAATTGGCAGAAGTTAAGTTGTTCTTTCCTCTTTGCCTAGGAAATACCATCTCCAATTTAATTTCATCTTTACTACTCCTTGCGTTACTCCAAATTTCAGCCTGGGTAAGAAGAGATTGTCATCAGTGTTCATGTGCTGCTGTTGATTTAGTTTTTCTAATAACAGTTAGAAAAGTACAACACTCATTCTTTATAATGTGTCTTGGTATGGGTTTCTCAGAAAGCACAGCTGGAGACAAGGACTGAAATTTCATTTAGGAAGGGATCTCCAGAATCCAGAATGGAAGAGTAGGAAGATTGAGAAAGTGAAGGGAAAAAGCAAAAATATCCTTTACCACACTGATTACTGCAGTGAATAAAGGAGGCACAATCCCCTGGGGTGGAGGAGGGGGATGCCAGAGTGGGAAGGATTCTTTGAGAACTGTGTAGAAGCTAACTCGGGACTGTTCCTTCAAATAAGGAAAGACTGGTAAATTTATTTACTACCTCCTGCCCTCCACATTAGTTGAGGAGGCATTTAGGGGCATTTCTATCCTAACCTCTAGGTCCCACGGTTTTGGAAGAAGCCCAGAGGCAGTAAAATAGAATTACAGCTGGTGCTT
>PVIW01016126.1:0-17594 GCA_004026585.1 Noctilio leporinus | reverse complement strand
TCAATGGTACCAGGAAACTTCACAAACCACATTTGACATGTTCAATCACTCACAGCACCATATTCATACATGGCAGAAGTCTTTTTCGCATTTAGTTGCATTTTTACCTTTCTTGAAAAAATAAAGCATAATACACCAAGAATGTTGCATATTTTCTTCTATCTTCAAATTAAAATAGCTCCATAAAAATTCACCAATTTTGATCAGCTTTTTTAAACATATGCTGCTATGACAGCAATCAAAATACAATCTAACAACATTGTTTTGAATGAAGTTGAAGACAACTCGCACTACTGGAGCCATCATATGGGAAAAAAACCTTTAGGAACATTTTGGCCAACCCAATGAAACTATTTTAAACCTTTAAGGATGTACTGAGAAAAAGCAGGCAAAAAAAAAAGCTTATCATTACCAAAAAGAGATGTCTTTAGATAAAAATAATAAAAAGTCCAAGGTGCATAGATACTATAGACAGTTCTAGTTAGCAAAAACCAACACTTAAGATCTATAGTTTTAATCTTTTGTTCACTTCATATTGCTGGAATTTTATATTCATTTTTTTCTTGTTGGATGACTAAATTGGATGATTGTAGAGCTGGATGATAGTAGAGATAGTAGAGGTGGTTGGTAAGCAGCCTACCCTGCTTAGCCTTAGGAGAATGCCAATCCTCAGCTGCTTTTATCTTTGCCATCTTGTGGTTTAGGGTTTTCTAGGCATATGCAAAGGTACCAACATTGAGGTAGCTGCTGACTTTGGGTCTCCGGTCCTTGATTTTTCTTATCTACTGTACTGCCATCCTTTCTAAGCTATCTTCAGCAAGGTGAGCCCCTACAGGATGGTAGTATATAACCCCCATACATATTCCATCTCAATGGTCTACTTTGCTCTCCTGCACCCTGTCAGCACCTTCCATCCCTTGTTGCATAAGAGGATTGGTGATGCCCCCAGGGCTTCCACCTGTAGAAAGGCTGACACTGTGGCCTACAATAAAGCCATAGCTGTTGGATCTGCCTTTGGGAGTACTCTTCTATTCCTCATTCTTGCCCCCATTTTCTCAATGTTCTGGTCAGTCTTCTGGTAATTGCAAGGGGTACCCTTGCCACATGTACAAAGTATCTATACTATAGTATCTTCTGCTGTTTACTGAATGCCTTGCAGTGGAACTCCACTGTGAACTGTAACATTTGCTGCCTCTGCACCCTTTTCTCCTTCAACAACAACAAACTCCACAATCTCTCCATTTTCTACACTGAGAAGATTCTTTCTGGGATTATTTATAGCAGTCTGGCTTTTAGTAGGCTTGCTGGATGCAAAGCTAATGTTTCTTAAATGTGACTTTTTATGTCAGCCACTAACAGAAAGTAAAATTTATGGAAGATATTTATAATAGCATTAAAAATACCAAGTACCTAGGAATTCAGCTTTCTTGCATTAAGCTAGATATTGAAAAGTTTTACAAAAATGTAAATGTACAGCAATCTTAGTGTATTGAATCTTCAAATAAAATTGGGAGGATTAACATCTTTACAATGCTGAGTCTTTTAATCTATGAATTCAATATATCTCTCTCTCTATTTGTCTTAGTCAATGTCCTTTAATAAAATTACCATTTTCCTTGTAGAAATGTTGCTCTTCTTAGATATTTCCTAGGTACTTGATATTTTTTGATGTTACACAAAATATTAAAAAAGACATGTACTCAAAGGTCATAATTCCAAAGAATTAATAATTTTTTCAGCTTAATGAAGTACATTGTTAAATGGAACTGGCATTTTTTAAACTGCAGTACATTGTGGTGAATAGTACAATAATTATTGGTACAGCATAGGTCCATTGCCTGGATTCACATAAAGACACCAGTAGTTTTACCACCATTGCTTTTGCACTATCAGTGTAAATGTAAACTCAGTGAGAAAAAGCAAATAATGCCTTATAAAAATGTTGTGACCTCATGAAATCCTGAAAAGGTCTTGGAGATTTCTAGGAGTAGCAGACTATTCTGCTGTAGAAAAAGCATGCTCACATGCATCAGCAAACATCTATAGAAATATTTGCAGAAAATTGCTAATAGTAGTCCCAAATTAGAAACAACCTGAGTCCCTCAACTGTAAAATGAATAATAAACTATACTTATTAATAGAATACTATATAGCTACATGGATATAGCTATATGGAGTGCTACATAGCTACATGAATGAAACATCTATAGTTATGAAACGGTATGCAATAATATCACAATCAAGGCACCCAAACTGGTGGCAGGTGGAGGGTATATGTGAGAGCTCAGAGACTGTGAGGAGAGAGAATGAGCTTTATTCACATTATATCCAGGCAAGAGCCAAGGTTCCAGCAATGAAGGACCAGATTTTCATTTCCTAGGCCCTAAGAGAAAGTTAAAGACTTTGATTGCTTTTGGAGAGGTGAAGACAGCTTAACCAGCAGGTCATGAAACCTCCTGGAGCAGAGCTCTAATAGCCTGCTTTGCATAGTTTTAAAAGGAGGCTCTGCCTGATCTTCAGACTTCTAGAGGTCCAGAATTTCCAGGATCTACACTGGCAGAAGTTACACAAGTAGCTTCCATGGGTAGACCTAGAAACAGAGAAATATCCCCCTCGAACCTTAACAGAAGGATAATAATTGCCATTTCAATCACCTCTGTTCAAAAAATTGGGAATTATTGTTGTTCCACCAATACTTCATTTGACACCACTAGTAGAAACTCAAACCTGCCTACGTGAGGATCTACTTAATGATATGATCAATGAGTATCCAGGCGGATGTGGACTAATTCCTGAAATTTACTTTGAAATCTAAGTGTTATGGATTCAATTTCATCCCACCAAAATCCATACATTCAAGTCCTACCCACCAGTACCACCAAAGTAGCCTTATTTGGAGATAGGGTCATTATAGAAGTCATATAGTTAAAATCAGGTCATTAGGGGACAAATCAGGTCAAAAAGGGACATATGGACACAGCCACATGTATAGTGAGGAATAACAATGTGAATAGGCACAGGAAGAACATAGTCATCCACAAACCATGGAGCAAGACCAGGGACAGATCCTTTCCTCACAGCCCCATGAAGGAGCCAACTCTGCTGACACCTTGATCTCAGACTGCTGGCCTCTAGAACTACGACACGACACATTTCCAGTGTTGGAGCCACCTGGCCTGCATTGATACTTTGCTGAAGCAGCCCTGGGAAGCTAACACAGTTGAACTGATGGGTGGTTAGAGGTTTAGGTAGATACATGATGAAGCAAATATAGTAAGATGTTAAATGATAGGTAGAATTAAGGGGCTGAGTTTATGGATTTGCTGTAAAAACTTTCAATTTTGCTGCATGTTTGAAATGTTGAAAAATGGTTGGAGGGAAAGAGAACATAATAAAATATTCTCTTATAACAAAGAAAAGTTAACTTCATTACAAATAGTAGCTCTATTCCTAGAAGTTCAATGACTGCATAATACTACAGAAAAAAATCAATTGAGCAATCTCCACAGTAGCAATGGCATTTCTCTCTCTCTCTCTCTCTCTCTCTCTCACACACACACACACACACACACACACACACACACACACCATAACCTGACCCTGGACCAGATACTGAAACGTGGTCCCCAGATCCTGATGACTCCATTGGCACAGTGCACACATGAGTTATATGCCTAAGGGAATCAAGGCCAGTTATTTTCAAGACATTATTGTGATGGGTTTTCCCCCTGGATTCCTGCCATTAGAGCTGTCTAGAGGCTACATTCCTCAGCTGCATGCAGAAACAATTTAAAAAAAAAATACAAACAGAAGAGGTAACAGGGTTATGGAGCATAAAGCAAGGAGGACAGAAGCAAGCTTCTCCCTCTGTTTTTATCTGCAGGGAAGACTAGAAAGACGCAGCAATAATGATGATTGTGGTCATCATTGCTGAGCACCTGCGCTGAATGAGCATATGTACTTGCATCATTCATTTACTCCTTTCATTAAACCTAGGAGGTAAATATCATATTCCAATTTTACAAAATACATGGTACAATGGAGCTTCTGCCCAACCTCACAGGTAGTGAAGCAGCCAGAATTTCCAAACCCAGGTTATTCTGACTCTGAAATCTTCATACTCCTAAACTTACCTCCTTGTTCTACTGGCCTTCTAAGACCAATATTTTTAATGAACAAATCTCAGTTTCTTTACCAGACTCAAACCTCAGCTCTGTTCTCATGGCCACTGTTGCTCAGCATTCAAGAGAATCTAATGAGCACATTTCATGTCTTCACTTGCCTTCCTGGATGACTCTAGGCTCTGTCCCTCCCTGTCTCAGTCTTTTCTACTTCAAATTATTGTTTTTATTTTTGATTACAATTGACATACAATATTATATTCATTTAAGGTGTACAACTTAGTGATAAGACATTATATAACTTACTGGGTGATCATCCCAGTACATCTCATACCCATCAGACACCATATATAGTTGTCACAATATTAATGGCTGTATTCCCTATGCTACACTTTATATCCCCATAACTATTCTGTAACTATCAATGTGTACCTCTTGACCTCATTCCTTTTTTCACTCATCTTCCTAACTCTAATCCCATCTGGTATCCATCAAAATCTCCCCTGTTATCTATGAGTTTGTTTCTGTTCTACCTGTTCATTTATTCTGTTTGTTTTGTTTTTGTTTTTGAGATTCAGTTGTTGATATTTATTTATTGTCATTTTATCATCCATATTTTTATCTTTTATCTTTTTCTTCATAAAGAAGACCCTTTAACATTTCATAGAATACTGATTGGGTAGTGATGTGTACCTTTAGCTTTTTCTTGTGCTGGGAAGCTCTTTATCTGTCCTTTGACTAAATGATAGCTTTGCTGAGTAGAATAATCTTGGTCGTAGACCCTTGTTTTTCTTCACTTTGAATATTTCTTGCCAATCTCTCCTGGCCCACCAAGCTTCTGTTGAAAAATCAGCCAACAGTCTTGTGGGAGCTCTTTTTAGCCATCCAATTGCTTTTCCTTTGCTGCTTTTAAAGTTCTCTCTTTGTTTTTAACCTTTGGCATTTTAATTATGATGTGGCTTGGGGTAACATCTTTGGGGTCATCTTTTTGGGGATTCTTTGTGCTTCCTGGGCTATATGTTTATTTCCTTCACTACGTTAGGGAAGTTTTCTGTCATTTTTTTAAAAAGGTTTTCTATTCTTTGCTGTCTATCTTCTCCTCTGGTACCCCCATGATGTGAAGGTTGGTATGCTTGAAGCCTCAGAGGCTCCTTATACTATCTTCATTTTTTAAATTTCACTTTTTTTTTTCTTTTATGACTAGGTATTTTCTGCTTCCTTATCTTCCAAATTGATGATTTTATCCTCTTTTTTCTATTCCACATATTATAGGAAATGACTGATTTCCTATAATATATTCTTCATCTCAGTTAATGCTTTTTTCATTTCTGACTGGTCCTTTTCAATATTTTCTAGTTTCATTTTTATGTCCCTGTCTCTTTGGTAAAGTCTTCCTTAAGTTCACTGAGCATCCTTAGAGTCAGTGTTTTGAACTCTGCATCTGGTAGATTGCCTATCTGTTTTGTTTACTTCTTTTCCTGGAGTCTTGTTCTGTTCTTTCATTTGGGCCATGTTTCTTATTCTCCTTATTTTGGCAGCCTCCCTATGTTTGTTTCTATGTATCAGATAGAGTGAGGATACCCGCACACACACACCATGTGGGCTGTGCACATCTCACTGTTGTAGTTGAGCCTTGATTGCTGTTACCCCCAGCCAATCAGCTGCAAGTACTGACTATGATCACTGTGGGGTGTAAGAGACCACCCCCACGAAGCAGGACTTACTTCAGTGGGGATTTGGCATGTGTGTGTCACTCATGAAGGTGGTTGGGGTCGTGCTCCAACATGATCTGAAGTTGTCCACTGGGTGCACTGCCTCTGGGGCCTCCTGGAAGGTGCAGGCCAAGGTCAGCCACTACCAGTGTTTTGCCTGAGGGCTACCCATCATGAGCTACAGTGTGTTATACAGGTGGCTGCTACTGTGCTGGGCTTGGGAATGACCAGGAGAGGCTGTTATGAACCAAGGTTGGCTGCCACTAGCTTAAGCCTAGGGGTATGTAGCAAGAGATACGAGGTTTGTCAACACCAGATGCTGCTGTTTTGAGAGATTTTAGAAAAACCTGAAGCATGAGCCAAGACAGATCATTGGTATGGAAAAGCCACTGAAAAAGGCTTGGGTGGATCCACAAGTTGGATGGGGTGGGGTCTAAGGGAATCACTACAGCAGGTGAACAGTGATAGCCAGGTTGATGAAGACTCAGATATAGTGCCCACCTGCCAGCTCTGTTGGGGAGGGCTCAGAAAAGGAACAATGGCCTCTGTCAGCACTTTTGTCAGAGAGAAAGCTGCCTACTCAGCTCTCACCCTGATGCCCGACAACTCTGCTCCTCTGCATATGTCTCTGGTGCATTTCAAACTGCTGCCCCAGCTCTGGGGTGAAGAGTAAGTGAGTCCAAGTAAGTTCATGTGCAGGCCCTTTAAGAGGAACTGGCTGGGATACCAGAAGCCTTCGTCTCACTCAGTCACAATCCCTGCTGGTTTTTACAGCTAGAACTTAAGAGTACTTCTCTTCCTAGCACTGGAACTTTGGGCTGGGGGTCTTGGTATGGGGCTGGAACCCCTCACTCCTCAGGGGGTTCTCAGCACCTAAGATATCCTCCCAATTTTTATCTGCCACACATGGGTATAGGACCAGCTGTTCCATGTCTCCAACTCTCCTACCAGCCTTGATGCTGCTTCTTTATACCCCTAGCTGTAGAACTTCAGTTCAGCTAGATTTCAGGCAGTTCTGAATGATGGTGTTATGTAGTTTAGTTGTCATTTTGATGTGGTTGTGGAAGGATAAGAATAGCACATTTACCTATACTGCCATCTTGACCAGAAGCCTGCTCCTTTCTTATTTCAACCACCTAACCTCAGAGCAAGAAGTCCCAGCCAGCCCTGGGTTCTAGTCCTTCTTCCCTCTTTTCCTGGATGACTGGGCATGAAGGAATGTGACTGGTAGGTAAGGCAACCTGTCCCTATTGAGTCTCTGCAGAGGGATGACCTGCTCCTTTCATCCTTTACAACTATATCTTCATTAGTCCTTTCTTATAAAAGTAAAAATACTCATTGTATTGCAGGTTTTCTTGATACAGTAAGCCACAGAACCTAAGGATGGGAGAAAACAATATAGATTTACCTCATTCAAATAACAGCAACACAGTATTCCACTAATGAAATATCATTTTGTCACATTCTCCTACTAATGGGCAATTAGGTGTGTTCCAAATATTTTGGTTATTACAACCAATAGTAAAATAAGCAAATATAAATTTATATATTGGTATTATTATTATCATAAGAGAGTATCACTAAAGAGGAGTCAACATGTGGAGATACAGTGTGTGATATGTGTGTATATGAAATGCCATTGTTACTGTGGAAATTGCTCAGTTGATCTTTTCTGTGGGATTATGTAGTTATTGAACTTCTAATAATGGAGCTACTATTTGTAATGAAGTTAACTTTTCTTTGTTTTAAGAGAACATGTTCTCTTTCCCTCCAAATATTTTTCAAAATTTCAAACATACAGCAAAGTTGAAGGAATTTTACAGCAAATATCCATAAACTCAGTCTATTAAGTCTATCATTAACATCTTACTACACTTATTTCAACATTTATCTGTCTATCTGCCTAAACCTCTAACCACCCGTCAGTCCAACTGTGTTAGTTTCCCAGGGCTACTTCAGCAAAGTATCACAGACCAGTTGGCTTAAACAACAGAAATGTATTGTCTCTATATTTGTTTATGGGTTTTTGTTTTATTTGTTTATTTATGGCTTTTTAAATATAAAATTTGCATGTAATAAAATACTCCAAGAAAGACATAAAGAGGGAGAAAAGATCATTTTGTTTCACGCATGAGCAAAGTAAAGGAGGCAATATCAAGATACTTGAAACGTTAGTCATGAAAATCAACGTGATATCCCATGGTCTTGTGACTCAGTCCTGGAGCCATTGAGATTAGACATGATCTTCTTTGAGAAGTTGTATGGTTAATAAATCATCCACACATATCACAGAGGTCAATCCAGGTGGATAAGTGAGGCATCAGGGGATGAACAAGAAGCTGTAGAACTCGTGAATCAGCGTGATTATTTCTGGATCCCCTACCTTACAGGATAAGCTACCCCTAACTATCCCAAACAAGAAGAAAGCCTCCCGTATTTTAAAGGCCCTTGAAACCTCTTCTACACTGCTTGCCACCCTGTCTCCTTCAAAAGGAAAGAAATACCCCCACTTCCTTGCTCACATACTCACAGTCTACATGGTCAGAAAACTCCCCCCTGAATTTCACTGGCCATTTTACTGCTCTGTTAAACTCTTTCCTTCATAGGAGCAGAACACAGCAAGCACCCTTCTTTGAATAAAGCAGTCCTCAAAGGACTGCAGGACACTTTTTTTGTCTTCCATGTAAAATCTCCAACCTCAGAGGGAGCTTAACAGCTGCGCAGATTGCAAGCAAGCTGCTCAATCTTGTCCGCCAGCCTTACTCCACTCTTCAACCCACCAACACCACAGAGATGAGAGAGGAGGAGAGAACAGTCAGCCACTGCTGCAGAATTTGAGTCTGGGGACATGCCTCTGTTCATTGGTGCTGTGAGCTATGACTCTCCCAGTGTTCCCATCAGCCGTGGTATTTAAAACTTACTGATTCTTCAGTCTCAACTGGTTTCATGAACACCCTATTGCTAGCCTGTCACTAGCTTTTTCTTTATAGCCACTTACTGTTATCACCTATAACCTTTAAGTCTGTTACTAGCTACAGGGGCCCTGAGGGTGGGGGGCAGTCAGTAGAAACATCTCTTCTTGAAAGTTGGCCAACTCTTTAGGCTTAGCCACTTGCCTCCCACTGGCCAACGCGGGAAGCTGAAGTTGGTTTGGTTTTCTCTCCTTTGGAGAAATTGTTACTCCACAGCTCTACAATTCTGGGTTGGCCCTTCCCAATATGTCTAGTGTATAACAAGCTCCTTTGTTTCTAGCTGAGTGTCAACATTACTCAAATGTGATATGCTTCCTTTGTTTTCCTTCTCTGAACACATTAAACACTTTGGATGCATTGGTGCCAGCTTTTCCACACCACCATGAGACCCCAATCAGCAGGAACCCCCTGGAAACTGAAGCATGATGCCTAAGAAACTTGCTCCAGGTGCTAAAGAAATGTCCATTCTTGGCACCTTCTCTTGACAGTTTCAATATTGCTGAGGGGCTGTCGCTTTGACAGCTGCTCCAGTAATGAACTAATAAGCCTTTCCAACCTCTGCCAATTGCATGGTCATTTCTGGACTCACATAATTTTCCCTAGAGTTATAGATTGCCAGGCAAGGCAGTAACCTGAAGAGGTCATTGGGTCTATCCTTTTCCAACTTCCAAGCTGACCAAACCATCTATCCATCAACTGTCCAAGAGGACATCTATTATCCCTTTGATTCTCTTAAGATCCCCCAATGAAGAAGGTGTTCCATTCCCATTTTACAGCTTTTTTTTTTTTTTTTTTTTTTTTTTTTTTAAATAAGGCTTTAAAGGAACTCAAGTGTAGTAAGTGATGCACTAGCTAGACTTCAGATTAACTTAAGTCTGCTAACTTAGAGAAAACAGTTCAAGGTCATCTTCCCTTCCTCTGCTTTTTAGCTATCCCTGACAAAGAGGAATAGAGCTTGAAAAAGGGACTTTGGTCCCAGAAGCCCCCAGAGTCCTGTCTTACCTCTGTGGATCAGGATTCCTTATAGAATTGGGGAAGCAGGGGATGGATGGAAAGTAAGCATGACTGATACGAGCTAGTAAACAATCCTCAAAACTTTTTTGAGAGCACAGTCCCTGTAAGCCAGGACTTTTTTTCTCAGTACCCTACATGGGGAAGGCAAATAGAGGCACTTGTGAAAGGCTGGCTCACTGGTCTCCAGCCCAAGCTGCAGCTTCCCTGGTAAGGTCTTCAGGATGCAGGGGCAGCCAGGCTCAGGAGCCTGAGTCACAGGGGGAAGGCTGCAGGGATTCCTTGGAGAAGTAGCTGGGTGCCCCCGGGACTGTACCCATCCTTTGCTTGGCTCTTTCTGTGAGATGAGCCTCTCTGACTTGGGGAGCAGGTCCTCTCTCTGAGCTGGAGAACAGGGGACCACCTCCTCCATTTTGATTCCCAAACATCACTGATGATGCCTATGGGATATTTGGGTTTGGGGGTGGGTTTGGCTGCACCTTAGTTCAGGTTGCTATAACAAAATACCACAGGCCAGGTGGCTTATCAACAATAGAAATTTATTTCTCAAAGTTCTAGGGGCTACGTATTCAAGATCATAGTGCAAGTATGATTGAGTTCTGGTGAGAGCTTCCTTTCAGATGTTAGGCAGACAACTTCTTCTAGCCTTAGGTGGCAAAAAGAAGAAGAAAGCAGGTTTTCTCCTGGCTCTTACAAGGGCACCATTCTCATTCAGAAGGGCTCTATCCTCCTGACCTCATCTAATGCTAATTACTTCCCCAAATCCCCACCTTCAAATATCATGATGTTGGGTGGCAGAGTTTCAACACTGAATTTAAGGAGGATCCAAGCAGGTTTTTTTATTTTCCTTGTTGTTGTTGTTATTGTTTTCCATTAGCAACAGGAGCTGCTCCCATAACCAGGCTTCTCTCATTAAGTTTGGATAGGGAAGCTCATCTGAAAAGCACTGGAGGTTGTGTCCCAGCCCTTGCAACCACCCTCCGCCCCTCCCACCCACCAAAGTGTAATTTAGGAAGAACATAAAACCAGGTGCGCCAGGTCTTCCAGAACTTAAGAAAAGGTAGGAAGGAGTACAAGAGGAGGTGAAGACCTAAGGGTGAGGGATGGGAGAGAGGAAAGCAAGGGAAAAAGGGAAGCTAGAGGGAAGAGTAGGGAAAGAAAGAGAGGAAATGGAAAGAGAAAAGAGGAGGAAGAATGCTACATGCAAAGAAGGAATAGAGGGGAAGAGAAGGACAAAGATGATAAGAAGGGCTCATTAGGTGAGCCCCATTCACTGGTTTCAGGGCCAGACTGTGTGAGTTTGTGGGCTTCTGCTTGCTCAGGCCTGGCTAAAATGGACAATATTTTTCCTGGGGCTAATCCAGGCTGAGCAGCAGAAAGTAGAAGCTGTTCTAATAGTACTGATGGTTATTAGTAAATAAAACAACTAATGTTGAGGGTAATTAGGGTTGAAATAAAAGCTCACTGCAGTGAGAGAGAAACCATTCCACTGACCATTTGACTTCCATTTTTGTCTAGCAAGGAAATTTTAAATCCTTGGGAACCATATTTTCACGCTAGCTAGAAACAGGCATCTCAGAGGCTATCAATCCCCTCATTTTACAGAGAAGCTCAGAGAAATTAAGTGATTTTCTCAGCACCACTCAGCAAGTTAATAACAGAATCTGATCCAGGAAATCATGCCTCCCAATCTGAGAGGCAAATGCATATTGCTGAGGGTCTGGGGACTCTGGAGCGGGACAGCTCTGAACTCCTATCCCAGCTCTCCCCTGGAGGATTAGGAGAGGTTTGTTCTTGTTTCCTCTGTGGGAGGGGCTTAGGGAACTGTTGCAATGGAAGAACCAATCATTGTACCCTGGAGGCAGCAGGATTCACCGGGAGCCTCCTTCCCATCAGCCTGGTGGTAGTGGTGGCATGAGAACAGGAACTCTGCCTGAGCTCAATATCCCAAGAAGCCTTCTGGAGAACTTGTGGAAATCCTGATGCCCAGGCAGTGCTCTACAGCTACTAAACAAGAATCTCTTGGGGAGTATGACCCAGGTAGCTTTAAAGTGTTTCCCATGATTTCAGTATTTGGGCTTGAGGGTGAAAGAATTCTTTGAAATCTTGGGTTGAGAGGAGAGGGGTTCTCACTTAGCCTTGTTGGTGAGATCAACAAACTTCCCTGTAGGTGGATGTAGGCACAGCGCATGTGCTCGCCAGCTAAGTATCTTCGGTATCCTTCATCAGGCAGGGGTTAGTGCAGAGAAGGTGGAGAGGACTGACCCTGGCTGGGGCAGACTTCAAAGGACATAGGTCTCAGTGCTGCCCCAAAGAAGGAAGAAGCAACTTCACCTCAGTTCCTCAAGTTGGTCAGACCACAAACTGGCCCTTGACATGGCTTTGCCCCATAACAATACCGTGTCTGCTTTGAAGCAAGGGGCTTTTGTGCTCATGGAGACACCACCTTTTCTAAAGGGAGTGGCCATGTGACAAGGCCAGAGGCAGACATGCTTCATCTCATTCCATTCCTTTTACTGTTTTGTCAATGTTTTGGCCCATGTTTTTGTTTGTTTTGTTTTGCTTTTTTAACATTTTTTGAGTACCTTCCATGACTCAGGCATTCTGCCAGGCTCTGGAAACTTTGAAATGAAAACCCCATCACAAGCCGCAGTGAGCACATATTCTTGAGTAGCGCACACACTGAACCTCAGTTGTTATTGTTGTTTTTGGTGTTGTTGTAGTTTTAACTAAATTAAGGGCATAATGAAGGGAAATCTCTGAGGCTCTGAAAGACTCTAATGTCTTCCACGTTTCTATGACACTGATGGGGTTAAAATGGAAAAATGTTCCGTGCCTCCTGAACTGATTTTTCTAGTGGCTGCTAAATGATGCATATGCATTTTGGTGTTCCGAGGCTGGCCAAACTACACAAGTTTAGAAATTGAAGTAAACCCCAACTGCATGTCCACAACCAAGAATTTGGCTCTGATGACAGATATGTGTTCTGCTCAGCCTGGGGTGAGCATGTGGCAGGACCCTAACCCATTCCCTTTCCTTCTTTGTGGGGCTCTGCCTCCAGTCTGCCTCATCTCAGGAACAATGCGATGGGAGAACCTCTATCCACTGGGGCATTGACTATACGTTTCTACTTAGAGAGTTGTTTAAAAGTCCATGTTGTGGTTATTCCACATCCAAAGTCCAGCCTGTATGCTTCTTACCAGGCACCCTTAGAGATGGCCCCTGTTTAGGAAAGTCTTACCAAGGCCATGCTTCTTGGAGCAGGAAATGGACCTTCCAAAGTTGTAGGAGAAGGTTAGCACTAATTTCCTTCTATTTTATCATATGATTTCAAAAAACTGTTGGGGGGGATGCAGGCTGGTGCAGCCACTATGGGAAATAGATGGAGTTTCCTTAAAAAACTAAAAATGAAACTGCCTTTTGATCCAGAAATTCCACTACTCGGACTATACCTGAAGAATCCTGAAACACCAATTCATAATAACCTATGTACCCCTATGTTCATAGCAGTACTATTTACAATAGCCAAGTGCTGAAAACAGCCTAAGTGCCCATCAGTGGATGATTGGATCAAAAAACTTTGGTGCATTTACATAATGGAATACTACACAGCAGAAAGAAAGAAGGAACTCCTAACATTTGCAACCACATGGATGGAACTGGAACATATTATGCTTAGTGAAATAAGCCAGTCAGTGAAAGATAAATACCATATGATCTCACCCATTACAGGACAATAATGAACAAAACAAACAAACAAACAAAACAGACCAAATATGTGAATACAATGGATAGACCTTCAGTGGGCAGAGAAGTGGGGAGGGAGAGAGAGGAGGAGGCAAAGAAGGGGAGCAGTTTAGTTAAGAAACTAGCATGGAAGAACCATGGACATGGACAAGTGGGATTGACTTTGTGGGAGAATGGATGGATGGGGAAGGGGACAGAGGGGAGGAAAAGGGGGATGGATGTAATACAACAACAATTAAATTAAAAAAGAAAAAAAACTGCAAAGGGAAAGCTATGCTGTAGAGGGAAGGCAGGAATTTTTGGAAGAAAGAACTAGGTTCAAATATTGACTATTTTATTTATAATTAGACTGAGACATATGAAGTTAATTATATTTTCCTATTTTCTATCTACAGGTGCAGAAATTTCATATATTTTATTTTATTCATTTATTTTAAAGATTTTATTTATTATTTTTAGAGGGAAGAGAAGGGAAGGAGGCAGAGAGGGAGAAAAATGTCAATGTATGGTTGCTTTTCACCTGCCTTCAGCTATAAACCTGGCTTGCAACCTGGTTATGTGCCCTGGCTGAGAATCGAACCAGCAACCTTTGGGTTCACAGGCCCAAGCCTATCCACTGAGCCACCAGCCAGGGCCTGCATATATTTTAACCCATAGATAAATTTAATCTCTTTACGTCTCAGTGTATTCATCTGTGAAATGGAGGTAAACATACTTATCTGGCAGGATTGTTGTGAAGCTAAAGGAGATGTATAGCAATATGCACAGACAGTATCTGAACATACTCTTTTCATGTAAAAACTGAATACTCAGCATCCACTAATTACCAGGCCACTGGTTCAGAAATGGCAGCCATCATTACGTAATAAGTTGTTTTACAGCAATCCGGTCACCATTTTTAATCCTCAGGCATAGGCCCCTGCAGGGCCCGTGTCATGTAAGAAATGGAGTGGGAGCTGGAGGGGTGAAGGACTCGGGGTTGTACAGGCTATCCACCCCACCCCTCTGGGAGCAAGTCATCCCTTCTAAGACCCTTGCTTCTCTCTATGGTGTGGAGTGGGTCACTCTTCCTCCACAGCTTGTTTTGAAAATTAAATGATTATGTGTGCAAAGTACCTGACACAGAGTAGCTTCTTAATAAATGGCCTAAGGCCACAAGAGACTAGGGTGGGGACTCTGAGGGAGCAGGGGAGGGGCTCGGGATGGACACAGGGACTTGGGGATAGCTGAAAGCTAAGCTGAAGGTTTCCCTGCTCACACTCTGGGACATCACCTGGGGAAAGGTTTCTGGCTGTTAGGAGACTAAGGGAAGGATCCCCTGAGGGATTATACTGGAAATTGTACTGGAAAGCAAGAGAAATAAAGAGAGAGAGAGAGTGAGTGAAAGACAATTACTGTATCTATCATCAACCAGATGCCAGATATAGCAAAGGCCAAGCACCTTAATTGGGGATTAGAGGCTGAACTTGACTGATGCACTACCTCGGTGGGTTCATTAAAAGCTGGAAAATTCTCCATGCAGATGTAGTGACCTTTTGTGAATTAACCTAGAGGCTGACTGGGCTCCATGGAGCATCCTGTCCTGGCCAGTGATCTCCACCTGCCCTTTCTCTGCCCAGCATGACAGCCTCTACACTGCCCTTCTCTCATCCTGAATGACAGAGCTTTCCCTGAATGACAGGCAAGGAAGACAGACTGACCACAGGCTTGTATGGTGTCACCAAATGGGACCTGCACAACTGTGGTGTCCTCATACTTCTTTCCTTCCTATGGGCCACTTGGTCTAGACATCTCTCCATCCTTGGTTTAGAAAAACCACTTTAAAACTCAAACCTAAAGGTTTCTCTTTAAAATGCAGGTTAAAATGACTCCTTAGCTTTGCTTCACATGATCCAGGTGGTCAAGTCCATTAACATCTGTCTTATTTGATTCTCCTAATGACCTTGTAAATGAGGAAGGACAGGAGATACTCTTCATAACTACAGGTGGAACTGGGGCATGGAGGTGGGGAAGTTCCAGAGCTGAAACAATCAACCCAGGCTCCACTTTCCCACCAACTCAATGCACATGAGTTTCTTACCAGGTGGAACCTGGAGTGGCTGCAAGTTGGGAGTGGGGAGGTGCTGCTGACTGGGGGGTGGGACATGGAGGGCACTGCTCTTTTCTTGTCTTGGCCTTCCTCATGGGCTATAAACCACTGTAGCCAGGGAATGTTTAGGAGACATGAGGAGAAAATTATTCCAAGAGAAAGATTTTCAGAGAGCAAAGTCAAAAATTTAGAACTCCTGAGAAAAGCAGCTGCTCCTCACCTGCTAGGTTTAGCAGAGGCAAGGAGCTAATGTGAGGTGACCTCTGTAAGGCCCCATTGGCCAGGCATTAATGCCATTCACTTATGGCCTAGCAGCACTTCCTTCAGTCCTCTTGGTTATGGAAGGAGATTAACTCATCAGCAAATCATGGATTAAGACCTACTTCCTACTTCACTGAAAGCACCACAGAGGTCACAAGGAAGAATAATTCCTTGTTTTAATTTATGGAGCTCACAGCCTAAATGTGGAGCCAAGACAGACAGACATCTAAAGATGAGTAATAGTAATGAGAACATCTTTAATTGCTTTGTGACTCTGTCTAATTTCAAAGCACTTTATTACTTGATATTATAACCTTCTTTACATTTATCTGTATATAAAGCATTTAGGAGAGGAAGATGGCGACAGAGTAGAGAGCAGTGCTGATGGTGTTCTCGAGTACCAGAGCAGCTAGAGGACAAGATAGGGAGCGTGAGACGTTTTCAGGACCATAAGAATTGGAGTGGTCAGCATCTGGACACAGGGGAGCACAGCCCAGAGGCAGAGGAGGCAGAGGAGAGTAGGTGAGGCAGGCTGAGGTCGGCTCCGGGCAGTGGCAGCTCTGCCCAGAGGGGTGCGTTTGACTGAGGCCAACTCCGGGCTCCCTGGCGACCAGAAGTCTGAACGGTGAAGTGCGGGCAGCGAGGGCAAACACCATAGGAAACACGGAATTGAACTCTTGCAGGGGAGGGACTGTGTGAGAGACTCACCCCGGCAACAGGTAGAGGAGGCTCCAAGCAGGGCTAGAGGAGGAGGAGAAGAGTCCTGCGGGGAGCCGGAGTGGGGGAGCGGGGAAGTGCACCAGCTGGGGCGGCTAGAGGGCCGAAAATGATGCTGCTGGGCTGCCGGGGAAACAGCAGCTTGAAGCCCCTGAAAGTGGGGAGGCCCAGCCCTGCGCAACCACACAGGCCCCCAGGCTCCGCAGAAACTCCAAAGAGCGAGCCGAGCCAGGAACTAGTAGCGAGGGCAACTGACCCGCCCATTGCCTGAGACAAAGGCCGCACCACCCACGCCTGGGATGGGCTCATCACAGAGGCCACGTAAAGGACTCCGCGGAGAGCTGGTTGGCTTGGAGGATTGGTGCTTGCCCCGGGGGGGCGGGGCAGTGTTGGTAGACCCCGGCACTATTGATGGACAGGGACGGCCTCCTCCCGGGACTGCAGGGGCAGGACCAGTTGTCACAGGGACCGCGGACATTGTAGGCTGCCCTGCAGGGGTGCTGGGTGCTGGTCATGGGCAGGAACCTCCGCCAGGAGTGGAAGGGGACACCCTGCGGGGTCCATAATACCGGCAGCCCTAAAACCCAGCCAGGCTGCAGAAGGCCCAGCCTACTTGGGGGCGGACACTCAGAATCAGCCCTGACTGTGACAATCAGAGGCCCTGCCATACCCCAAGACCAGCTAGACTATAGACTGCAGAGTCCTGACCAAGAAAAAGAGGCAGCCCTGGCTGGTACACAGTGGTTAAGGTGCTGGCCTGCGAACCCAAAGGTCGCAGGTTCAATCCCCCAGCCAGGGCACATAACCAGGTTGCAAACCAGGTCTCCAGTCAGGTCTGTGGCTGGAGGCAGGTGAAACGCAACCATACATAGATGTCTTTCTCCCTCTCTGCCTCTCTCCCTTCCCCTCTTTCTAAAAATGATGAAATAAACTCTTAAAAAAAAAAAAGATAAAAAAAAAAAAA
>PVIW01016125.1:0-17595 GCA_004026585.1 Noctilio leporinus | reverse complement strand
AAAAAAAAAAAAAAAAAAAAAAAAAAAAAAAAAAAAAAAAAAAAAAAAAAAAAAAAAAAAAAAAAAAAAAAAAAAAAAAAAAAAAAAAAAAAAAAAAAAAAAAAAAAAAAAAAAAAAAAAAAAAAAGAAAGAAAAAAAGAAAGAGAGAAAGAAAGAAAGAAAGAAAGAAAGAAAAAGAAGCGATTAAAAAATAAGTTTGATTCCCCAGCCAGGGCACATAACCAGGTTGCAAGCCAGGTCTCTGCCAGGTCCTTGGCTGGAGGCAGGTGAAAGGCAACCATACATTGATATTTCTCTCCCTCTCTGCCTCTCTCCCCCCTCCTCTCTAAAAATAATAAAAATTATGTCTTTAAAAAAAAAAAAAGAATTTGCTAGGCTAATTCCATCTCTAAAAAAATAAAATAAAATAAATAATGAGGATAGTTTATGAGGCCTATGGAAGAAAATCAAATTTAATAATGTTCCCATCATAGGGTACCAGAAGGAGAATAGAAAGAGAAAGGGATTGAGAACCTATATGAGGAAATAATGACTGAAAACTCCCCTAACCTGATGAAGGAAAACGACACAAGTCCAGGAAGTACAGAGTCCCAGACAAGATGAACCCAAAAAGACTCACTCTAAGACACATCATAATTAACATGGCCAAGTTTAAAAACAAAGAGAATATTAAAAGCAGCAAGAGAAAGACTATATAATTTCTGATAAGGGAGCTCCCATGACTCTTAGCTAACTTCCCAATAGATATTTTGCAAGCTAGAAAGGATTGCACTGAAGTATTTTAAGTAATAAAAACCAAGGACTTACAACCAAGACTACCAAGGAAAACTGGTATTTAAAATCAAAGAAGAAATAAAGAGCTTCCCAGGCAAGAAAAGTGAAAAGAGTTTATCACCACTAAACTATTATTACAAGAAATGCTAACCAACGTGGTTGGTGGCATAATGGATAAGGTGCTGGCCTGTGAGCCCGAAGGTCACTAGTTCAATTCCCAGCCATGGCACACATAACCAGGTTGCAAGCCAGGTCTCCAGCCAGGTCTATAGCTAGAGGCAGTTGAAAGGCAACCATACATTGATGTCTCTATTCCTCTCTGCCTCTCTCCCTTCCCTCTCTCTAAAAAATAATAAATAAAATCTTTAAAAAAGAATGTTAAAAGGACTTCATCAAGAAGAAACATATATAAATATTTATAATAAAATAACAATAACTATGCATCTATCAACTATCACTTAACATGTAAATGGTTTAAGTGATCCAATCAAAAGACATAGTATAGCTAAATGGATTAGAGGAGAAGATCCATATGTGCTGTCTATAAGACACCCACCTCACAGCAAAAGACACATGCAGACTGGAAATAAAGAGATTGAAGAAGGTATTTCATGAAAATGAAAACAAAACAAAAAGCTGGGGTAGTAATACATATATGTTAGACAAAACAGACTTTAAACAAATGTTATAATAAGAGACAAGAAAGGACATTACATGATGATAAAGGGATCAATCCAATAGGATGATATAACTTAAAAATATTTATGCATCCAATATCAGACCACCTAAATCATTTTTTTAAATGATGGGCATAAAGTGAGAGGTTAACAGTAACACAATCATAGTAGGAAACTTTTACACCCCGCTGACATCACTAGATTTTCAGACAATGGATCTACAAGGAAATGACAGCCTTCACTGAGACATTAGACCCTGTGGATTTAATTGATATTTTTAGAGCATTTCAATCCAAAGCAACATAATATAGTACATTGTTTTCAAGTACCCATGAAATAGTCAATGGGAAAAAACTAAAAGTGTTTTCCCTAAGATCAAGAATAAGACAGAATTGTCCATTTTCACCATTTTTATTCTACACAATACTGGAAGTCCTAGCCACAGCAATTAGATGACAAGAAAAAATAAAAGGCATACAAATGAGAAAGGGAGAAGTAGAACTTTCATTATTTGCAGATGATATAAAATTTTCTATAAAGAACTCTACAGATTCCACCAAAAAATTACTGAAACTGATTAGTGAATTCAGTAAAGTAGTAAGATAAAAAATTAATATTTAGAAATGGGTTGCAGTTTATACACCAATAATAAACTATCAGAGAAACTAAAAAAATACTTCCATTTACAATTGCATCAAAATATAAAAAATAAAATTCTTGGGAATAAATTTAATCAAAAATTTAAAATATCTATACTCAGAAAATTATAAGACATTATAGGAAGAAATTGAAGAAAACACAAATAAATGGAAGTAAATCTCATGCTCATGAATAAGAAGAATAACATTGTTAAAATGTCTATACCATCCAAGGCAATCTATAGATTTACCAATGACAGTTTTCACAGAACTAGAACAAATAATCCAAAAATTTCTATGAAACTACAAAAACAAACAAACAACAAAACCCTTAATAGTCAATAGCCACAGCAATCTTGAGAAAGAAGAATAAAGTTGGAGGTATCACACTAATGCCAAACTATACTACAAGGTTATAGTAATCAAGACAGCACGGTATTGGCATAAAAACAGATACATATATCAATGAACCAAAATAAAGAGCTCAGAAATAAACTTGTGCCTAAATGGTCAATTAATATATGATAAAAGAGGCAAGGATATACTATGGCATACAGACAGTTTAGTCTATAAATGCTGTTTAAAAATTGGACAGGTACACATAAAAAATGAAACTAGACCACTTTCTTACACCATATACAAGCATAAACTCAAAGTTGATTAATGACCTAAATATAAGACTCAAATTCATAAACATCCTAGAAGAAAACATGGGCAGTAAACTCTGTGACATTTCTCAGCAATATTTTTTCCTGATGTATATTCTCTATATAGGGAAACAAAAATTAGCAAATTGGACTACTTAAAACTAAAAAGGAAGCCATCAACAACAACAAAAACAATCTACTAAATAAGAGAAGCTATTGCCAATAATGCATCTAATAAAGATTAATATCCAAAATCGATAAAGAGTTAATGCAACTCAACACCAAAAAATAATCCAAGTTTTAAAAATCGAAGACAACCTAAATAGACAGATGACCAATAGTGATGTGAAAAATTGTTGAACATCAATAACCATCACAGGAATATAATTAAAACCACACTGAGATCTCACTTCCCACCTGTAGATTATCTATTATCAGCAAATTAATAAACAAGTGTTGGTAAGGTTTTAGAGAAAAAGTAACTCTCATGTACTGTTGGTGGCAATGCCAACTGGTAAAGTCATGGTAAAGTCAATATGAGAGTTCCTCAAAAAATTAAAAATGTAACTGCCTTTTGACCCAGTAAATCTACTTCTAGGTATATATGTGAAGAAACCCAACAGACTAATTTAAAAGAATATATACACCCCTATCTATGTTCATTGCACCATTGTTTACAATAACCAAAAGATGGGGGTAACCCAAATGCCCATCAGTAGATGAGTAGAAAAAAATGCAGTGATACGAACCCTGAAATACCAATTCATAAGAACCTATGTACACCTATGTTCATAGCAGCACTATTTACAATAGCCAAGTGCTGGAAACAGCCTAAGTGTCCCATCAGTGGATGATTGGATCAAAAAATTTGGTACATTTACACAATTGAATACTACACTGCAGAAAGAAAGAAGGAACTCCTACCCTTTGCAACAACATGGATAAAACTGAAGAGTTTATGCTTAGTGAAATAAGACAGTCAGTGAAAGACAAATACCATATGATCTCATCCATTACAGGACAATAATGAACAGAACAAACAAAGCAAAACAGAATAGAACAGATATATGAATACAGTGACTAGACCTTCAGTAGGTAGAGGGAAGAGGGGTGGGGGAGGGGGGAGAAAGAGGGAAAGAAAGGAAGCAATTTAGTCAAGAAACTAGTATGGAAGAACCATGGACATGGACAATAAGTGGGATTGACTTTGTAGGTGAGTGGGTGGGTGGGGAAGGGGACAGAGGGAAGTAAAAAGGGGATGAATATAATACAACAACAATAAAATTAAATTTAAAAATGCATTGATACATATATACAAAGGAATATTACTCAGCCATAAAAAGAATAAAATCATATCATATGAGACAGCATGAATGGAATTAGGAGGTATTAAGCTAAGTGAAAAAAGTCAGATTAAAAAAGGCAAAGAGCCCTGGGTGGTGGCACAGTGGATAAGGCTCTGGCCTGCAAACCCAAAGGTTGCTGGTTTGATTCCTAGCCAGGGCACATAATCAGGTTGCAAGCCACGCCTCAGCCAGGTCTGTAGCTGGAGGCAGGTGAAAGGCAACCATACATTGATGTTTTTCTCACTCTCTGCCTCCCTCCCTTCTCCTCTGTCTAAAAATAATAACTAAAAAAATCTTTTAAAATATATATTATAATTTAGCATGCAGTATTCAGAAGTAAACAAAGTAACGCAGAAAGTGCAGAACATAAAGAATGAGTACAGATATATCTGGTAAGTGCAAACAAATAATCCAGGTAGCCCAAAAGTAGAATTGAAGGCAAAAAGCTTAAGTGGGACAATTTGTTTACTATGAAAACATAAAACTCATGATTCTTTTCAGAAAGGTACAACAACTCTTCCCTCTCTCCCTATCTGTCTCTCTCTCTCTCTCCTCTCCACCCCTCCCTTCCTCCCTCCCTCTCTCCCTCCTGGATTATTGCCATTAGTTTAGAAACATTCTTTAATGTTTCTAATCACAATAACAACAAAAATTAAACCTTTTTAGATATATCCCTGAGATATCATCTATTTTTTCTCTCCATTGCCAAAAGGAGATAATTTTGTTTGCTCTTAAATCAGATTTGGCTTTTGCTTCACTTTGATTTTCACTTCCAACATGCCACCAAAATTACTATTGCCTACATTGCTAGAAACAAATTTTTGCCAAGTTCCAAAGGATCACTTTCATCCTTATTTAGCAAAGGTCTTAACAACATTCTACTCAACACTCCCTCATGAAACCTCTCACTCCTTAGTCTGGTGACACCATACTCTGCTGGTTCTTCCCATTTCTTGGTCCCATTATTTTGTTCTTCTCAGAGGCTCCTTGTTTTAATATCTAAAGGCTGGAGGTATTTATTCAGCACCTGGCCCTGAATTGGCTTCTCTACTCCGTAGACTTTCTATCA
This sequence comes from Noctilio leporinus, assembly GCA_004026585.1. Taxonomy (NCBI): domain Eukaryota; kingdom Metazoa; phylum Chordata; class Mammalia; order Chiroptera; family Noctilionidae; genus Noctilio; species Noctilio leporinus. The sequence goes on along the minus strand of PVIW01016125.1, from coordinate 12,444 downwards.
GATCTTAACACTTTGCTCTGGTCAGCTTTGACCATAGACCAGTGTCTTTTAACTTACAATTTCCTTCTGAACTTGACTAAATCATCAACTTCCACAGCTTGAGAATATGTGACACAGCCACCTCTGTTTACTCCTATCTAGGACAGAATTCTTGTTTCCATCTTCCTCTCCCTTTGGTTCCATCCATTGTCTGCTTTTCTCTGTATATGGCACCACAATATCCTTGTCCCTCAGACTAGAAAGGCTGGAGTCATTCTTGATATATTGTTTCCCTACATTTTCACATTTCATCAGTCACCAAGTCTTCTTAGTTCTACCACCTGAAGAGTTCACAAATTTATCAACCTATTTCCCTTTCTATTAATACCTGTATCATATTATATCATATTATCATCATCACTCTGCAAATTGGTGTTTCTCCTATCACTCCTGACCACCTCCAATGTCATCTTCACCCAGCAGACAAATAAAAACAAAAGTGAAGAGGAATCTCGTGATAGAAGTGCTTTCTTTCCAACAGCAATCATATTGCAATATATAAATGTATTAAACCAACATATTGTACACTTTAAATTTCCAATGTTATAAGTCTAATATATTTCAACAAAAATGTTTTGTAAGAAATCTGATTATGGAATTTCCCTAATTAAAGATTTTTAATGGTATTCTTAACTAGAGCATTCTATACTTTTAGTTCATTGTGGTTATCATGACTTATAATGATCAAGTTACTACTTTGTTTCCTTGGATGATGCCTATCTCACCCTCTCATCTGCAAGTCCCAAGAAGTCAGGAACTCTGTCTGTCTGGTTCATCATGACATGCCATTTTCAGCTTAGTGCAGGCCATAGGCCAGATGCTCATAAGCAGTGTGATACACCAAAGTGTTGTCATGGTCATAATTACATCAATGTGGGACTGAAATAATGAGACTGTAAATTGAACAGAATATAAAACTAAAAACTAGATCCAGATACATGAAATTATTTATTATTTGATGAAGATCATTTATAATGGACAAATTATTTGATTCCCCTTTCTAGGAAAATCAAATAATTAGGGGTGAGGTGGATCAATCTCTATATCATACTATACATAAAAAATAACTATTAAAGTAAGTCACTAAATAACTAGAAGAACACATATGTGAAATGTCCATAATTATTAATTATGCTTTCTACATGTAATTCCAAAGGGAGGAATCACAAAAATAATTGGAAATGTGTAAAAAGAGTTTTAATTCTTTTTCATATCCTCACTACAATATTTCCTTTTCTAGAAGTTTATCTTAAGGAAATTGTGAGAAATTGATATCAAAATATAGCTACAAAGATGTCTAATGTGGTGGGTTTAATAATAGCATACATTAGAAATGACATAAATATACAAAGTTTGAGACATGGTTGAACAATTACGATGCATACACACAAAGCAATACTAAACAGCCATTCAAGATTGCATCTTAAGGAATATGAAATAAAAAGGAAATATTCACAAGAAAGTGTCAGTGAAGAAGTATGTAAAGCATAGTAAGTATAACTCTATGCTTTAAATTTTAAAAAGTTAAAGAAAATACATTAACTATTTACTAAATTATATACACTGAATGTTTGTTAATTTCATAATTAGAAAACAGCGAATGTTCTTTTTTAACTCTAAATAGATAGCTAGCTGGAGGAATAGATAAATTTTAAAGCATAGAAATAAGTTCTAAAAAATATTGTCAGGTTTTTCCAATGCATATTAAAATAGCATTTATTCTGCTATGAAAAATTAAGAGATCTAAAATAATATTTACAAATATACTCTTTCCTCATTGAAAATTCTGTGTTAAACAAAATACAAGTTGATTACAAATTTAACTGGAAACTCAGGAAGCTACATCCAAGCAAAGAATTGTCTTTTTTTAAGATTTTATTTATTTATTTTTAGAGAATGGTGAAGGGAGGGAATAAAATAGGGAAAGAAACATCAATGTTTTTTTGCCTCTAACGTGCCCCCAACTGGGACCTGGCCCACAACCCAGGTAAGTGCTGTGTCTGGGAATCAATCTGGTGATCCTTTGGTCCACAGGCCAGCACTCAGTCCTCTGAGCCACACCAGCCAGGGCTGAACATTGCCTTTTCCTACACCCAAAAACTCCCATAGCTGGCAAAGGAAGTAATGGAAAGTAAACATCCATCATATTAGTGATACTGCAGAGGACACAAGGAAGGCAAAAACAGTTTTTAAGTTAGGACGTGGAAGGGTTGCGCGGAAGTTAGAATGAAATCAGGCATCTGTTGATTATTTTATGTGAACCACTTCTTCCATCCAATAGAGTTGATTCTTTTTTCTTTTCCATTTTCTGCAACATCTCAATGTACTTATTTTCTAGAAGGACAGCGCAAGACTCAGACAGCCACAAATGTTTGCTGGGCTCACTAGTTAAAAATGGTTGGTAGTTTGCAAAATATAAATAGAAGGAAACATAACCAGTTTCAGCCAGTCTGACGCCACTTTTAAAAAAAAAGAAAGAAAAGAAAAATTGATGAATAAATAATGAGAGTATCTTGCATCTTTCATTAGTTCAGGTTTGGAGCCCTCAACTAGTGGCATTCACACAACTTCACCTGCATTGTTGCCAGTTACGTCCAAAGACAAACATACTTTGTGGAAGTAAGAGGAAATTCTTACTTCCTCTATTTGAGGCTTTTAGGGAATTCAGTGTTTCAAAATGTTCCTTTGATGAGAAGAAATTCCCAAAAGATGTTATCCTTCCTCAAGGGAACTTGTTCTCATGTACTTGATGTTGATAAACTAACAAAGTTTTCTTTTTGAATTTCATCCTGTCTTGCACACTCTCTCCCTTGAAGAGTTGGTCCACTTTGATAATTGCAACCTCAGGTAAGTGGGGATGGCCCCTGGGGGTTTGCGAACAGCCCTGTCGGTGGAGCCACAGTTACAGGCAAGACATATCTGCTTCATTTGATGTCAAAGAGACTATATTCTAGGTCTGATAATATATATAGCAGGACATTTTCACATCTATTAGCCAACCATAACCTCACAAAAATCTGTAAGTTTAGGAGGGCAAGTAATATTCTTATTGACATTTTACACAAAGTTCTAGAATTTAAAAAAATCTCTCAAGGCCACACAGCTTAGTAAATGTCAGGGGCAATAATAAAATTCCCAGTGTCTATTCTTAAATTAGATGGCTGTTTCATTCTCTCATGCTGCCTAAATTTAATCCATTCATTGGGCACCCTTTATTGCATATCCATTTGAAGTAAGGTCTTTTTTAGGGACTAGAGGTCTAGCAGTGAATAATATGGTAGGGTTCTTGCCCCCAAGAATCTCCCATTCCAGTGGGGGGTAGCTGAGAACAGAAAACAAGCAAAAATAAATAAATAAAATGAAAAACAATGCTTTATGGGATATATATGTGTGATGAATAAGACAAATGTGGGAAGAGAAAGATCAGTTTGGAAGACACCCCAGTGTGCAAGAAAACAATGAGATGCTTGGACCAGAGTGGAAGCCACGGAGATGAGGAGGAGCTCATGATTTGGGCTGCATTTTGGAAATAGTGCTGACTAGACTCACTGATGGGTTAGCTAGTAATAGGGGGAGTAGGGGAAGAAAGAATTAAGGGTAATGTCCAGGTATGTTGCCTTTGTAGTGATGGTATGTTTCTTTATTTATTCATTCATCTCCTTATTCAACAAATAGTTATTGAGTGCTTACTGTGCCCCTTTGCTCCCTGCTTCACTTGCAGAGCTTATAGACTAGTGGGAAACACAGATAGGTGAACAATTGTAATGGGTAAAGTGAGCTCTCTGTGATTCTCAGGAGGTGGAAGACTGGCTTTGGAGGAGAAGGAAGTGACATCTCAGTTGAGTCCCTAGAGATAATTGGGAGGGAACTAGACAGAAAAACCTTCTATCTGGGGAAAACCACATGAGCAGAACCAGAAGGGAGAGTCATTTCAAGAACGGAAAGTAAGTCAGTGTTGCTGGAGCTGGTATACTGGAGAGAGTGACAGCAGATGGAGCTGGATAAATTGACAAGGACCAAGAGACAAAAAGGGGTTTGGCTTTTGGGGTAACTGAAGTAACAAATGGTTTTAACAAGGAGGGGAAAGTATTCTGTGTCAGAGAATCACCTGTTAGACCTGAAAAGGCAACTTGCAGAGTATTGTTTACAGTATGATATCAGGGTTATTAAAACCAGGGGAAAATGTGTATGTGTATTTATGGCGATGTTTAAATTGGTGCTTTAAGAAGGTGTAAAAAGGTACACAACAAGCTGATAACATCAGTGACCTCAGAGGTGTGGAAAGAGAGGCAGGGACCCAGGATTTTATTTATGTATCTTATTATGTTCAAATGCACCTATTTTTTTTTTTTTTTTTGTAAGTATTTTCAGTTTTGTAAAGGAATCCTTTAAAATCACAAGTCTGGCTACCATGTGGAGAAGGACTGGGAAGCAGGCCAGCCAGGTGGGGAACTGTGGCAGTAACATAGGCCAGAGGGGATGGTGGGCTCAACCAGGGAGAAGGCAGAGGGAGGAAAGTCAGGGTAGTTCAGGAGGTGGTGCCAAGAACTGCAGACCCTGGAGAGTCATTGTCTGTCGGAGGTCTTCAGTGCCACCTTTCAGTGGAACAGAAACAAGCTGATGGAGAAGAGTTGGCAAGTTTAATGTTAAAATAGTGCATTTGAGGTGTCTAGGTGTTGTTATATAAATTTGGGAGACACTGCTCACTGAAATTCATGTGGCAGGGAGTGCTGAGCAGCAACCAAGAGATTTAGTGTCAAGTCTTGGCCAATCCTACCTGGAGGAGGTAGGCAGGTGTATCTGCTGGAGAGGCCGGTGTTCACTGTAGAAGTGACTAATGAGTCCCCTGAAATACTCCACAACAAAAATAAAATATTGAATAAAGCATTTGTCTGGATGCTAATGCACTTGAGCTCTATGGGAAGATAAAAGAGTGTGGAAAGATTAAAGAGGGTGAGTGTGGACACAGTGCTGGAGCCAGCAGCACCCTCCCTGCCAACCAGTTCCAGCAGTGACAGATAAGATATACTGAAAACAGAGACAACACTGAGAAACCCAAAGCAGTGCTAATGATGGACCAGGAATTTTGTAAAATCCAAGGGAAAAGGAAAGTGATGAGATGTGAGTGAAGGAGAAGGCAACAATGAAAACATGTGAGGAAGTGGCTTTCCTGGGAAAGGTGGGGGCCAAGGTGCACCCAGAGGGACCTTCAACAGCCCAGGGTAGTGTCGTGCATGACTCTGTAGGAGGCAGAGTTTGGTCAGTGGCAGAAAGAGGCATGGAAGGGGGTGCACAGCACCTGGATGGTCAAGACTAGTGGAGCCAAAAGGCTTACCAGCTTTGGGAATTCTCTGCAGCAGCACCTCCTGCCTCCCCTCCCCTAGCTGTTCCAATCCCTGCCAACCCCTCATCTTCACACACTATCCAAGAGGGAATTTTAATACAAAGAAGAAACAGCCAACTGGAATCTGCACACTACTTAGAAATGGATAGTTGAAAGCCCTCCAGGTCAAAATGTCTGGGGTGGCCAAAGTTTCCAGAGAAATATAGAATCCTAAATGCAGTTATTAGGAGAGGAAAAACTAAAGATAAGAAAGTCTCTCTTTTCTAAAAGAAGGATCCAGAGCTGGATGTCTGGATCCCCAGTGTCGTCACTATCCCCAGTGCCTTCTGTGGACCCTGCTATGGACAGGATGTCTCTCGCTCCTGTTCTCTCTACTATAGCACTGCCTTCTGCTCTTTCTTCCTCCTCTTCTAAAGTGGCTTTCATCTCCCAGGGTGATCAACCCTAGGCAGATAAGTGCTAAGAGAGATATCATATATATACATATAATGTATATATATATAAAGATTTTAGTTATCATTTCCAGAGAGAGAGGAAGGGAAAGAGGCAGAGAGGGAGAGAAACATCAATGTGTGGTTGCCTTTCACCTGCCTCCAGTTACAAGACCTGGCTACAGACCTGGCTTGCAACCTGGTTATGTTTCCCTGGCTGGGGGATTGAACCAGTGACCATTGGGTTCGAAGGCTGGATCCTTACCCACTGTGCCACCAGGCAGGGGAGAGAGAGAGGTATTTTTTTTTAAATTGTGTTAAAATACACACCACATAAAATTTACCATCATAGCCAGTCCTAAGTGCACTGCTCAGCAGTATTAAGCACATTCACATCACTGTGCAACCACAACCACCATCTGTCTCCAGAGCTCTTTTCCTCTTTCAAAATTGAAACTCTGTCCCCATTAAACATTAATTTCCCATCTCCTCTCCCCTCAACTCTGGTAACCACCATCCTACTTTCTGTCTCTACGAATTGACTACTTTAGAGACATTTTAGTAGTGGAATCACATGGTGTTCATCTTTTCGTGATACGCTTACTTCACTTAGCAGAATGTCAACATTTCCTTCCTCTTTAAAGCTGAGTAATATTATCTTATACACATTCACTAAGAGATTAGACTTTTATCTGCATTTTAGAACAAGGCCCTGGCTCATCACAGAATTTCAGGAACCTCAGAGAAGGTCAGGGGCTGGCATGTTTCCCCAAAGTCTGGCCAGAGAAGCAAGAAGATCTGGGGCTTAGCCCTGAGGATGGAAGCAGCTTCCAGAATGACTTTGTTTCCTTTGCTTCACCCATAAATGCTTTAACAATCTCAGCTCTTGTGGCCCTGTGTGTCAGGTGCTTGTTTGTTTGTTTTGTTTTCTATTTGTTTGTTCTTCCAAGGGGACTGTAACTCCCTGGGAGACCTTCTCTGAGCTAGAGCCCCAGGTGACACATGCTTCTCTGGCACCTGGGCAGCTGCCTTCTGGGCTAAGCTCAGAGGAGCTGGCTGTCAGCACAGCCTCTGCCTGCCCCAGGCCATCAGCGATCCCATGCAGGAGACAGGGCCTCAGCACTTCACTGCTTACAGTCTGAGAAACTTAGCAGGAGCTTGGTTGACTAATTGGCCCTGTTGTTCATGACACACTTTGAAGATGGACACAGGCAGGCTGCACCTATAAGAAGTGCCATGTTAAACCAATTAGTACCCTAGTTGCTATGCAAATGACCTCATAATCATAAAAAATGATTTCTGCTTTTCTCATACCTTTCTGTATTTCTAAAGTGACCTAAACAGACTCACTTTGAGTGTCAACATCAAGTTCTGAGCCTTCTGTTGTTTTTATGGATTGCCTTTTCTAATCCAAGATAAAAAGTGTTACAATGAACAATAGCAGGGGGGAAAAAAAGAGGAAGAAACATTTCACCTTTGTTTTGTGTTTTTAAAGCCAATCAAGTATGAAATGTTAATGCTAAGGCTTTTGGAAGGGAAATGGGTACAAAATGAAGATACCATGACTTATCCCCTACTAATTTGATGTGCATTACTATTTTTCAATCTTTTCAAGTCCTCTACATGTCCCACTTGCCACAGAGCCTTACTGCACTGACTCAAGTGTGTCAGGGTGAACAATAGAAATTGCTATATAGCTACAGCACTGCTCACTCTTGCCACCAAACAAGTTTCCTACTGCAGGTGGAGCCCGGAGTAGCAGGCCCAGCACCCAGCCCTCACAGAGCATGTTCTATTAATCAATCCTTTGGTTATTTCAGGACAAGTGGAGGAGCTATAAACCACTGAAGCACAGTGTTAGTTGTGCATCTTTCCTTTCCTCATTGTTGTCACATAATCCACCAAAGAGTCCTGCAGCTGTATTTGTTATATTGGATTAAAACTTTATATGTTACTGAAAGAAGCCCCTTCCCCAAATTATCGCTCTATAGTCAAGCATTCAAGATTTAATCTGTGTAGTTTCAATTATTTAAGAGTAGCCTTGAAAGGTCATGCCATGTAACCATTTGTAATTTTTCTCAGCCAAAACTTTTCAGTTACACAAGGAACAGGGAGAAGAGCCAGAGGGACGACTTAGTAGCAGCCTGGCTCAGGGCCCAGCACCTACCACCGATGGGGTTCTGCTGGGTTCTGTTGGGCAGCAAATATCAGTAATTCCTGAGAATTAAAATCTACATTCATCTCTTCTTGAACTATAGACAGCAATTTGTATCTCAAGGAATAGAGCCGATGCTGCTGCTATTAGCAGTCTGAGGAAATTGAGAAGAAAAAGGTGGCACAGACTTTAGGAAAACTTGACTGAAGTAAATTATATCCCACAGTGATACTCGTGAATATCAAACTTTTGATCACCATCCTTCATGTGTACTGATGTTCTGCTATATTTCCTATCTGTCAAATTTTCTTCTTTTATCATGGTTTACCAACAGCCAAGCAAAGGCAGGTGGTGCTTAGCCACACCGACCCTCCCCCCAACCCAGGCAGCCCACAGCATTTTGGGTGAGCTGGGACTGTGTGGCCAACAAGGAAAATGAAGTGTGAGCAGCAAGGAGATATTTTACTTCTGAGCTGAGGCATGAAGAAGCTGGCGAGCCTCCCCAAGGGTTCATTTTGGTGGTGACTACAGAGACCGCATGGTATGAGGGCAGCACTTTGAGTTGGGAGCACCTAGAATTCTTGAAAGCTTCCAGAACGACACTGGACATTGTGTGGGTCAGACATAAACTTTGGAAATTAGTCCTCTGAGATATCAGAGTTATTTGTTACTAGAGTATTATTTGTACCTATCCCTCCTCATAAAAGCACCCACTGTGTCCCATAAAGTGATGAAAACCAACTAGCAAAACATTTTTGTGGAACGCAAAAGGTGTTTGTAAGAAAATTTATGTTTATAAAGTCTAAAAGTCTATGGTGATGTCTATATGCTGTAGATATATGGCTTCTATATAAATTTGCTGAAAGCTGACAGGGCTGCAGATGGCTGCCTCTCCAGTCTATCCTCCACAGCACTATCAGAGGAAACAACAAAACTACAAAAATCAAAAATGAACTGAACCTTGTATATCTCTGCTAAAACCCCCCATAATCTGCAGAATAAAGTGCTAATTCCTTATCCTGAATACATTGCATGTATATATTGGTTGGTACTCCATCTCATTTCTCAAAGGAAGTGAGATAGCACCTGTAATAAATACTATGGAATTAAAGAAAATCAAGGAGCAAACCAGCAGAAGGGGCATGTATAGTCCTGGGGAAGCACTTTCTGGGCTAGAGGACTTCAGATCACACTCGGAGAGTGAGACACTTACATAAAAAATCAGGCCATGGAGGATGTAGTTAATACAGGTCATGAAAAGAGAGGCAGCATCCATTGTATGGGAGCTGGAGGCATTAGCTCTGATAGCTGCTGTGCCATTTGTAGTTTCATTCTCTATAAAGTGGGCATAATAATAGAACCTACCTCAGCAGGTTGTAGGGAGCTCAGTGAGATAAGGAATTGTGTAAAGCACTTAGATAGGGCCTGCATTCCACAGCACTCAATAAATACTAGTTAGCATTGTTTTGTTTAATTAGTTATTATTGGCTTTTAAAAGGCAAAACTTAAAGTATATTATCAGAAAGGTCAACAAAGGTCCAGCTGACAAAACAGGCCTTGAGCTGGGTCAGGGTGGGTGGGGAAGGCCTGGTTTGCTCTCTGCAGAACTAGGAATGTAACAGAAGCAGAGTCTTAGAGATATGGTGTTATTGGGGTGTGGGGACTGGTTGGGAAATAAGACTGTGAGGAGAACAGCTGGCAGCAGCAATGGCTTTGAGCTGATCAGGGTGTGAGAAGTATGACAGGAATGGGAACTCACTCTGAAAATGACAGGGCTGTGAGTGAGTGAGACGTCTGCTGTCCTTGGTGATATTTTGACACATAGTTTGCCTGAGAAGCAGAGGCATTTTGATTTGTTCTATAATAAATAAGAAGGAACCGTGAAAGGATATGGAGCAGCAGGCAGAATGAATCTGCAGCCTGGGAAGGACAAGGAGGTAGACCAGTTAACAAGGATACAGCCAGCAGAAGACTTGAAGAGGACAGACAGTGGGATGAAGGAGAAGCTGATGTAGGTACCAGGAACAGTGACAAAGGGACACAAAAAGGAAGAAATACAAAGGTCTTTTCAGGTATTTGAGTTTATAATTATCACAGTCTGCCCTAAATGAAAGCATGACTTAGCTATTTCGCTCCATTTGTTCAGAAATGTTCCTACCTACAGAAACATACATGTACATTCCTCACACCTCTAAACCTCTTGATCTCTCCTTTGCCAGTGCAGATCCCAGCCCTCAACCCCAGCTCAAACCTCGATCCCAAAGGAATCAGCATTCTATTTGCCTCCTTGAGACCCACCCTTAAGGCATGCCATTGGGCCTGTCCTCTCAGCCTGCCACTCCAGACAATAGGACAAGCCCCAGAAAAAGTCAAAACTGACCCTTCCAGGACCCCTGTCCCCTGCTCTCTGCTAAGGGAACAGGGAGCCAATCTAATAAAGGTAATTCTGCCCATGCATTAATGATCTTGGCAGGTGCAAGTATTTTCCCTCTAATGTAAATTATTTGCATGTTAATTGGGTGTCTAGAGACTATCACTCATCCCAAAGTCACTAGGGGTCTTTGTCACACCCCTAATAGCCATCATGACTTTATTATTTTCTCTCTCTCTGGGACTTAATTTCTTCATTTGTTGAAAGAAACTACATAATGCCTTAGATTTTATTCACATCTAAAATTAGATAATTCTATTTTCCACTGTGAGCAGGATAGGCTATTTCTGGCAACCCCTCCCTGTAAGAAATGTGCAAGTGTTACAGAAATGTTTCACCCCCATAAACATAATTTTAAAAATGTTCTATCACTCTAGGCTACCTGATTACATGGATTATTAATAGAAACTATTGAGACTAGTAAGTAGTATAGGGGAGAATAAAAGACTTTTATTTCAGTTTTGCAATCCCGGAAGCCAAGGGAGGTTGTCAAGGAGAAAAGCAGGCCACACCTGAAAGTTCACTGTTGATAACCTTCTGTGATTGTCCATTTTAAAATATTGTTTAAGTTGCCACCTTAAACCAAGATAGTCCATAAAATATGATGACATAAGGACCAAAAAAATTTTAAATATAAAAACTTAACGATTCGGGAAGATGGCGACAGAGTAGAGCAGTGTTAATGGTATTCTCAAGTACCAAAGCAGCTAGAGGACAAGATAGGGAGCGTGAGACATCTTCAGGACCCTAGGAATTGGAACGGGCAGCATCTGGACACAGGGGAGCACAGCCGAGGCAGAGGCCAGCGGGACAGTAGGTGAGGCATTCCCTACTGACCTGCTGGCGGTCCAAGGTTGGCTCTGGGCAGTGGCAGCTCTGCCCAGGGGGACGAGTTTGACTGGGGACAGCTCCGGGCTCCCTGGCGACTGGAAGTCTCAACAGTAAAGTGCGGGCGGCGAGGGCAAACACTGTAGGGAACGCAGAATTGAACTCTTGCAGGGGAGGGACTGTGTGACAGACTCACTCCAGCAACAGGGAGAGGAGGCTTCGCGCGGTGCTAGAGGCAGAGGAGAAGAGTCCTGCGGGAAGCTGGAGCAGGGGAGCGGGGGAGTGGGGAAGTGCACAGGCTGAGGCGCAAGAGGGCCAAAAATGGTGCTGCTGGGCCACCAGGGAAACAGCAGCTAGAAGTCCCTGCAAGGGGGGAGGCCCAGCCCTGCGCAACCACACAGGCCCCCAGGCTCCTCAGAAACTCCAAATGGCGAGCCGGCGAGCCAGGAACTAGTAGCGGGGGCAACTGACCCACCATTGTCAGAGACAAAGGCCGCACCGCCCACTCCTGGGAGGGGCTCATCACAAAGGACGCGGAAAGAACTCCTCGGAGAGCTGGTTGGATTGGAGGAGTGGTGCCCGCCCCAGAAGGATGGGACAGTGTAGATGACCCCAGACAGTGTTGACCGAACAGGGGCGGCCTCCTCCCAGAACTGTGGGGGCAGGGCCAGTTGTCACAGGGACCAGCGAAGTTCCGGGCTGCCCTTCAGGGGTGCTGGGTGCTTGTCCTGGGCAGGAACCTCCGCCAGGAGTGGGAGGGGGCACGCTGCAGGCTCCAGAATACTGGCAGCCCTAAAACCCAGCCAGGCTGCAGGAGGCCCAGCCTACCTGGGGGCGGACACTCAGAATCAGCCCTGACTATGACAATCAGAGGCCCTGCCACGTGCCAAAACCAGCTAGAATATAGACTATAGACTATAAAGTCCTGACCAAGTAAAAGAGGCAGCCTCAGGAAAGGGATTGCTGCCAATCTCAAGCACCTGAGTTATACCGAGAGCAATATGAACTATTAATCCCCAAAATATCCTTTGCAAAAGTTACTTCTCACATATTCTTAATCCCCACCATACCTCAATCCACCTACTCTCGAATTAAAGTCTACTCACTCTATGGCTATAACACATTCCCAGTCCTCAATCTAAGTATTCCTCCCTTCCCCAGCCTTTCTAAACCCTTTCTTTATTCTTTTCTTCCTTCCTCCTTTTTTTTTTTTTTA
>PVIW01016124.1:0-17561 GCA_004026585.1 Noctilio leporinus | reverse complement strand
ATATTGCTTTACATATAAAAAGGATTGTGCATGCTTGCGGGCAGACATGCACACATACACACTTACACACAACTTCAGAGATCCTGAACAACTCCTTGAAACCACTTAAAATTCTAAACTTGCAAATCACTGAGAAATAGAAACTTAATTCTTTAAAGAACAAAATTCAACTGAGTACATTTGAAGACCTACTTGATTTTATGAAGCTATTCACAGATTGGAGAGCAGCACATCTACCAACTAGAAGGACCTCTGAGGGGTTGTGCAAATGGAAGGTTTTAGCAGGCAGAGGGTATGGCATGGAAGTTATTAGCAAAAGGAAAGAATTATCTTTAGGTCAGGTCCTCTGCCTTTAGGGAAAGGGAATAGCATGAATTTTATCATGTGGATTACCTCTCTGGTGTAGATCTGGAAAGTCCAGATTAATTTTTTTTAAATTTGACTCCTGGGCCCTGGCTGGTAGCACAGTGGTTAAGGTGTCGGCCTGCAAACCCAAAGTTCGCAGGTTCGATTCCCCAGCCAGGGCACATAACCAGGTTGCAAACCAGGTCTCCAGTCAGGTCTGTGGCTGGAGGCAGGTGAAACGCAACCATACATTGATGTCTCTTTCCCTCTCTGCCTCTCTCCCTTCCCCTCTTTCTAAAAATAATGAAATAAAATCTTAAAAAAAAAAAAAATTGACTTCTGGGAGAGGTTAAAACAGCCCTTAGGTTAGTTATTAAGTTTAGGTTTGATGACAAGGCTTAGCAAAAGTGTCTCCATTTTGCCCTGCATTTCTTTTATTAACAATTCCCCACTTTTGATCAAACTCTGCCGAACTCAGAAATAAGACCAAATTTAAAGCATTAGCACCACTATGCTCCTGCTCAGAGTTCTTGAAGTTTTTGTTGATCCTATGTGATAGTCACAAGTTATGGCTATGGATTCATAATCTTTAAATAGGTGTTAAAGTTATTTGTTTGTTTGTTTGTTTGTTTGTGGGCATGTGTATGTATTTTTAAAATTTGGTGGGGAGAGGGGAAGGGATGGAGAAAGAGAGGGATCAGAACATTTATTGGTTTCCTCGAACACACCCACAACTGGGGTTTCTGTTGGCACTCAATCCACCAGCCAACAAACAGGGCAGGTATTTGATTACTTGTCAATGTTCCAGTCTTGGGGAGATCATTTGCATGGTAGTTAACAGCTGCAAACGTGTCATGGACTTTTGAGGGGATACAGCATTCTGATGAAAAGGATGGTGCATTAAGAACAACAGGAAACCCAGAAAAAGTAACTGGTTCTGTACAGAGGAAAAATTAAAAAGTGTTGGCATAGAACATACTGCATTCCTTTGCTCTTTGTTTTTTCTTATTTAGAGAAAGCAAACATTCATTATAGTAAATTGGCAGGAGAATAGAATTATGAGTCCCATATTGATTCTTTTGCTTGTCTTCTCATAGAAAAAAATCGCAGCTAGAACGAAACTACAAGTTAGAGGAAAATGAAGTTTGTAAACAGACCCTCAGGAAAGGGGTGTGTAAGAGCACATGACATTTTTGACCAGTTTTTAACAAAAGGAGATGCAGGGCTTCCCAGGCTTGGGAATAAATGCCCTCTGTGCTTCACTCCATCATCTCTGCGCCCCCTTGACCAGATCATGATTTCCTTTTCTTTGTCACAAATATTTCACCCTAACTCCAAAATAGGTTGTGCTCTTACATTGTCATTTGCCAAATTCCTGCTCAGGGACACTGCAAACAGCTGAGGGTAGTCACCAGAGCAGCTATAGGGGAAATCTGACCCTATCATGCAAAATACTTCCCTGCTCTTTGTTTCCTTTCCTAGGAATTGTTTTCAGCAATGGAGAGAGGTGGAAGCATATGAGGCGCTTTTCCCTCGTGACCCTGAGAAACTTCGGGATGGGGAAGAAGAGCATTGAGGAGAGAATCCAGGAGGAAGCCCAATGCCTGGTGGAGGAGCTCAGAAAAACCGAGGGTAAATGCCATGGTCATCCCTTCGAGGGCAAGGGGACTTCCTGCACACACCACCCCAGTGAGAACTTCTCTCTGGGGATCACTCGGTGGTCTGACCACCTGCTCTATTAATCAGGGAGCTGGCTCAGGAAAAAAAGAGGTGGGAAAAAAATGATGCTTGTAGTGAGGACTCTCCAATCCTTTGGATTGGACTCATTTCCCACCTTTAGCACTTGCTGGTTATGTAAATTGGGCCAAGTTTATAAACTTCTCTAAGGTGCAGTTTCCACATCTGAAAAATGGGGCTAAAAATCAAACTCCATAATGAGAGTTAAATAATATAGTTTGCAAGACAGTTAGTTATACAGTGTCCAGCATGTAGTAAATGATCTATAATGTCACCTGTTGCTCTTAGGACTGTTGAAATATTCATATAATAGCATAATCAATACTATGAGTAGCATAGTGCAATGCTATCTAGTATCAGTATTATTAGAAGGTGTTTTCATCTTAATTTGGGGAAGTTTAGAGGAAATAAACTGCATAAATCTGAGGATGAAGAAGGTGTCAACATTGATGAAAATTCTAAATGTTGAGAGTTCATTTCTCACATCAGCTCAGCCCTTTGATCCTACTTTCATCCTCTCCTGCGTTACCTGCAACGTGATCTGCTCCATCCTCTTCAAGGAGCGTTTTCAGTACCACAATGAGAAGTTCCTTTACCTGATGGATATGTTAAATACAAATTTTAGGCAACTAAACTCTCCATGGATCCAGGTAAGGCTGAGGCTGCACCTGCACTGGCAGTGGATCTCTGGTAGCTTGCAGGCTGGTAGAAGGCCACTTCAGGAATAAAGTGCCAGTGTCAGCATTCCTTGGCACAGTGACAGTTATCCTAGCATCCCTGGAAGGTCACCCTCCATGAGTCTACTCACACACAAGAGGACAAACCATTCCCAGTTGCCTATGTTTCTTTTCAGGCCCCTGTGCCATGTCCCCCATGTGCGTCTGGGTTTGGTCAAAGCTGACAATAGCCAGGAGATGAGTGGGGGCCACTCTCTTGTATGGGATGATCACCTTCTCTTCTTTTCTGCTTAGAAGTAAGAAGAAGGGATCCTGCCTGGCCAGAGCACAGAGAAAGTTAGGCACTCCTTTTAGAAACTCTGCTTCTTCTTTACAAACTAAATTTCCAGTGTATTCCTCTGCCCTCTCCATTTTTAGATTTACAATCTATGGCCAAAATTCATAAAGCACTTCCCTGGAAAGCACAACTCATTTTTTAAAAGATTCGAAGATCTTAAACAGTTCATTCTGGAGAAAGTGAAGGAGCATCAAGAATCCCTTGATGAGAATAACCCTCGAGACTACATCGATTGTTTTCTCAACAAGATGGAGCAGGTAGTGTATGTATACCCTGATTCTCCCCAATACCGTATCTTGTCCTCCCATGGGAGAATGAGAGAGCACAGTCACACCAGGTAGGTAAATCATGATGTTACAATTTTTAGGGCAATGGTTTACACTATTATCATTAAGAATAGAACTTCAAAATGGTCTAAAGCCTTCTTTTTCTTTTTTATTTCTATTTACTTCTTAATTTGGACTTTAGCATTTATAAGTTCTTGATACATGTTTAGGATGACCTCCATGAGAAACACATATACTTACATGCATATTTCTGAACACATATTTACCTTGTTGTGGATAAAACACATATGTGATTGTTCTACATGTCCTTTACCCACACATAATCAGCCTTTTTTTTTTCTTTTGCCACAATGCTTCCCAGGTAGTCTGTCATACATCCATACATTATAAAAAATGAATTGCATTTTCTCATAGGAACAATCTTGTTATTGAAATAATTGGTGAATAAAGATTCTAAAGCAAATATACATTAAAAACAAGTGGTATTAAAATATTGAATAGTAAACACATACAGCCATCATCCTCAGACTGTCACATAAAATATCAATATGGCATTCCAGGAGCACATCAGCAGAAAAGCAGCCAAGGCAGTAACAACAATAGTTTGTATATATATATGTATATATATATATATACATGTATATATATATGCATTTCATGTGTAAACACATAGAACAACTAAAAATATAAAACCTATCCTTTTAGCACTATAAGACTAATACTGCTTATGCATTGTTCCCCAAGTATATATAAATGAAAGAAAACTACCACCAATCATATCAGAAATACGCAAATTATAGCACACATTTAATTAATAGTGACTTTCATCTTCAGCTGTAAAGGCTGGTTGGAGATCCTGATTTCCTAAGAAAACATATCCAAGAAAGGTGTGCTGATGTCCCTTTCACTGCTCAGAAAATTTCCTGCAGTCAGTAGAGTCATTTAAACTCATTTCACTTCAAGGATATGTATCAAAATATCCTCTGCAATCTGAAGGTAAACTAGACATTTTTCTGGGAACAAGGGGGAAAAAAACCCATAGACAATCATTCAAAAATTTAATTTAGTACTGACTTTGTGTCAGACCTGATGCTTGGTAAAGGGAATATGATACCAAACCAAACACAACTCTACAATTTTCTCTCAAGAACTTATCACAGGGAAAGTAAATATTTATTTAATTTACTTGTAGATTCTTCTATTTGGTACTGCATATGCCAAGAGGACAGAAGCAGTGTTGATTTTCCACACATTGTGTCACTAGCATTTAGCACAAGGTTTAGAGTATTATAAATACACAGTAGATAAGTTGGATAGATTTCCTAATTAACACATATATAGTCTTCGACTTCATGGAGCTTACTACAATCTAGGGCAGTGATTATCCAAACACCTAAGAACAATGAAGTGCTCACAGGGGAGTCCAGTTTCTGTGGGAGAAGGCGGCAGGAAGACGAGTGTTAGTCTAACATAAGATGGGGCGGGACTTCTAAACCCAGGCGCACTGTGTGCGTGGCTGCACACCGAGGTGGCAGCTGGTCCGGGAGCTGAAGGGTGAGTGTAAAAGGGGCAGAGAAAGACATAGTAGGCAGAGAAACAAGGGGTGCAAGGGCCCTGAGGCACAAATTGCTTGGGAATATAAGCAGTAGGAAGCAAGCCAGGGTGACTGGGGAGAGCAGGAGAGAGTGGGTGGGGGAGGCTGAAGCAGTGGTCGGTCAGCAGGCAGACCATTCACGCAGGGCTGGCAGCCATATCACTTAGTTTACTTTTTATCCTGATGACCATTTCAATTGTTTGCGCGGTTTCAAAACTGTGGGAGGAATGATGGTATTCGTGATGTGCAAGGACATACTGGAGGGGCCAACAGGAGATGCAGAGTCCAGGATTGCCCGAGGGGCAGTTTCCTGGGAGCACAGCCTGAACTAGGGATTGATATGAAAGCGATTCATTAGGGAATTTCATTTAGAGAAACTTGGAAGTGAATGCAAGAAACAGGAGGGGAAGAGGAAAAAGTTCAGCCTTGACATCCTTTCATATTAAGTCTATTCTCCGCAGGATCCTACAGGGGGCGGTAGAGTATGACTCCCAGGGCAGAGTTTGTCAGGGAACCTGACCTCTGTAGCGCTGCACCATTGGACACTGGCTACAGGCAGTCGATGGATGGCGGTGTTGAGTCTGATGGACCCCCAGGCCTCCCCTGGCAATGTAGCTCCAGTGCCCCAGGGACCCCTCCAAGAAAGCTGCAGGTTGGGCCATAGAAGCTGGAGATGGTGACTGGGACCAGTAAAAGGGATCTGGGCAGGCCGCCGGTAGCGTCTTCTCCATGAGACCATTGCAGTAGCCCAAGGCAGAAAGGGCCATGGCAGAGAAGGGTGCTGCTGGTGGAATGAAGAGAAGTGGACAGATGTGAGATATTTAGGATGTAAAATGAACGGTATTGGTGGTAAGTTGGGAAATGCAAAAGGGGAGGTGTTAGGTTCCTGGATGGAGGTTGGGGCTATTGACCAATACAGGAAATACTGGAAAGGGACCATGGACAGTTGTTAGCACACATGCCAAAGCCTTGAGATTCACAGCGCTAGGCTAGAGGAAAGAACAAAAGGAAAATTGATATGCCAGTCTCTGGATTTGAACCTGTCCTTCTTCTCCTCCCCTGTCCATTTCCATGTCAATAGAAGCTGTGTAGAAGCTTGTGCAGTGTTTATTTTCCTTTCCCTTTGGTTCCATTCTGTTTTAATATTAAATTAATATTAAATCTCTATAACCGTATTGCACAATAGATTTCGGTTTTGTTTAGAATGAAATAAAATAGTGGAGTTCATCCTCGTTAGGGAAATGATAGTGTTAGAACATAAATACAATTTATGTTAACTTTTCCATTTTCTCTCTCTCTTCGTCATCAAAGACTTTTAAAACCTAACTGAATTTTCTCTTGTGAGGGAGTTATTTTAATTTATTTTCTGTTTTTATTTTATTATTTTCATTAACACTCATTTTCCTTATATCCCCCTTCCACATCCCTCCCCACCACAGACAATCACCACACTGTTGTCCATGGCCATGAGTTCTTTTGCCTTTTTCTCCACCTCTCCACCCCTAAGCACCCCTCTGAGAGCTGTCCACCTGCTCTCTGTGAGCCTGTCATTTAGCTTGTTCAGTTCGTTCATTAGATTCCACATATGAGTGAAATCATGACATTTGCCTTTCTCTGACTGGCTTTTTCACTTAGTATAATGTTCTTTCAGGTCCATCCAGGGGTGATTATGTTCTCTCAAATTATTGTTTCAGGTTTCTCAGATAGGTGACCAGAACCAATGAAAAGGATCCCAGAATTGGAATCATTAGGTCGTAAAGTAGTTCCATTTTTAATATTTTGAGGTATCTCCATACTGCTTTCCGTAGTGGCTGCAACAATCTGTATTTCCACCAACAGTGCAAAAGGGTTCCCCTTTCTCCACATCCTCACTAGTACTCATTGTTTGTGAGTTTATTGATGATAGCCATTCTGCCAGGTGTGAGATGGTATCTCACTGTGGTTTTAATATGCATTTCATTGATGATTAAAGACATTGAGCATTTTTCATGTGTATTGGCCATCTATATGTGCTCTTTGGAGAAGTGTCTATTCAGGTCCTTTGCCCATTTTTCAAATGAAGTCTATGTTTTCTGGTACTGAGTTGGTAAGTTCTTTATAAATTTTGATTATCATCTTATCAGATGTATTTCAAATATGTTCCCCCATTCTGTGGGTTGGTTTTTTCAGTTTGTTGATGGTTTCTTTTGTTGTGCAGGGACATTTTGGGTTAATGTAATCCCATTTTTAAATTTTTTCTTATCTTTTCCTTGCCTGAGGAGAGATAGCAGAAAATATATTTTCCCAGCATCATTTATTGAATAAACCCCCTTTAGGCCATTGCATGTGCTTGCTTCCTCTGTCAAATATTACTTGGGTATAAAGGGGTGGGCTTATTTCTGGGCTCTCTATTCTGTTCCATTGATTTCTGTGTCTGTTTTGATGTTAGCACCATACTGTTTTGATTACTGTGGTCTTATAGTATAGTTTGTAGCAAATAGCTTGATTCCTCCAAATTTGTTCTTCTTTCTCAAGTTCACTCTTGCTGTTTGGGGCCCTTTGTGGTTTGAGGGAGTTATTTTAAATGCTTAATATTCTTAATTCCAGATAAACCCAGGAAGGACTATAGATAGGAAGTGACAATGTGCCTAAAAATTTGGATTTCCACTGGTAAAAATAATTCATTTTGAAGTAAATAGGATAAACATAGTATAAAGAAGTTGAAGGCTCTGGATGGTGGCACAATGGATAGGGTGCCAGCCTGAGACCCAAAGGTCACTGGTTCGATTCCCAGCCAGAGCACATAACCAGGTTGCAGGCCAGGTCTCCAGTCAGGTCTGAGGCTGGAGGCAGGTGAAAGGCAACCATACATTGATATATCTCTCCCCCTCTGCCTATCTCCCTTTCCCTCTCTCTAGAAATAATAAATACATTTTTTTAATCTTAAAAAAAAAAGAAGAAGAAAGAAATTGAGCATAGAAAAACTTGAATCAGAGCTTTAAAACTGAAGCAAATTTTAAAAACAAGTCCCCATATACTCTCTTCAATTTTAAAAACCAATAGTACTAAAAGTACACCAAAAAGGAATCAGCAATGAACATGATTAAAATATAATAGAATCAATCATTTAGAAATATAGAAATTAATGCCTGTTTTTGTATTGTTTTTAGTGTTTGTTTTTATGTCATGTGTGGGGATACATCAACAAATAAGAAAATCATTATTTTTGGTAGAATAATTTTAAAATAGAAAGTTCACTCAGTATTTTTAAATCCTGGATCAATTTATTTTCTAGACACTTGGTAGATCCTGTGTAAAAATCTACAAGTAAAAATGTCCTATAACTATAGTCTTCATGCTTTCTAACATGCCACTATAATGATGAATGTCATGTGAGAGTGTAGGGCTGAGAGCATCTATGTAGTTTACGTGAAGGAAACAGACCAGTTATGAACCAGTGGTCTCTCTACTTGCTTGCATGGAGTTTATCATCTGGTCTTTTTCATTAAATATAATATAAGAAGGTGCTATTTACTGAGCATTTGTATCTATGAGGCATTGTTCCAAGAACTTCCACCCACTCACTCTTTTCATCTTTATAATAAGCCTATGGAATATGTTCTGTTTTTTATCCCCATTTCACAGATGATGAAACTGAATGAAGTAACTTGCCAAGGGTGTACATCTGTTTACTGACTAACCTGAGACTTAACCTAGGAGTTTCAATTTCATGACTGACTTTTCTCTTTTAACCCACTACTCAACAATGCACCAAATGAAACCTATTACTAGTCAGGGGGTGTGACTGTGTAGCTCTGATAATCCATTGCCTTCTTTATTTATTCATGTAGATATTAACTCTATCATCTACAGGAGAAACACAACCCATTGTCAGAATTTCACGTTGACAACTTAGCAGTCTCTGGAATAAATTTGTTTATAGCAGGAACAGAGACAACGAGTACTACGCTGAGATATGGTCTCCTGCTCCTAATGAAATATCCAGAGGTAGAAGGTACAGCAATATTGTAGTGATCAAATAAAAAATGAGATCTTTTGAGGGAGGGGAGGGAAGATAGGGTAAAAGAATGAGGGAAAATATGAAATAATTGTAACAAAATAGTAAATTATTTTTTTAAATAAAATATGTCAATTGCTTTTTTAAATATGGGATTTGTACACTAGATGAGGGTGGGAGGGTACTGCTGAGAGTCACTGCTTCACTTTCCCTGGGCTGCCTTGTAGAGCATATTGCAAAGGGCCATCTATGTGGTTTTGCTTTTGCAGATCAGGATTCTACCTAATAATGCTGATAAGGAGAAGCACCTTTAAGAACACAAAGGCTGTTATTTAAGTAGAAAACAGAGGTGTTTCTGAATGCCAACTCTTGGATATGAGGTGCAATGCCAAAGAGTGAGGCCTGTTTGGATGAGGGACCCGTGGGTCACCATGCTGGATTCTTATCCTTGGCCTGTCACTTCCTGACTATGTGAACTTAAATAAGTTAATTAATTTTACAGGCCTGTGTTTTTCCATCTTAAAAATAAACCAGATCCCCCAAAGGGGATTTTTA
Organism: Noctilio leporinus; assembly: GCA_004026585.1. NCBI lineage: Eukaryota > Metazoa > Chordata > Mammalia > Chiroptera > Noctilionidae > Noctilio > Noctilio leporinus. The sequence goes on along the minus strand of PVIW01016124.1, from coordinate 8,032 downwards.
GCTGTGATATAAATTAAAACTCAAAAATGAAATTATAGAAGCTCAATTTTCTCAAGCACATTCTCAGAGCACAGGCCTTACAAACCGATGTTTATACTCTCAAGAAAATGATATTAACCATTGCCACAAAGCATGTAGGAAACTGGGTGAAGGTAACAAAGGAGATGCTCCCATTAGAGTGAAGATTAATCGTTTTACCTCTACTGATATTTTGCCAGGAATCTTGGAATAAGGCAAATACCTACCACTAAGGTGCTGCCTCACCTGTACTTGAGAAAACAACAATGAAGCCAGAAGGCCAAGAGCATAGTTAGCCCAGCCTTTATGTTTTCTTCAGCAAAGCCTCTGGTATTTACAGCAAAATAGAAAATACAAATTCCATCAAGTGCTAAACAGCAGTGGGCTGTTTAGCAACATCTCTTTGACCTTGGGAGCCTTTTATAGGCCATTTTCTGTTGCACATTGCAAGTATTTCGGGTAATTTCCAGGTGTCCAGGGAACACAGCTCTAGAGTAACATTTATGATTCATGTCTGTGCAGCCAAAGTTCATGAAGAAATTGACCGAGTGATTGGACGCAACAGGAGCCCCTCCATGCAGGACAAGAAGAAGATGCCCTACACAGAGGCTGTGGTGAATGAGATACAAAGATACATCAACCTCGCTCCTGTCAGTATACCCCATTCAGTGATCCAGGATACGAAATTCAGACAATTCTTCATCCCCAAGGTTAGATGTGTGGGGGAAAACTGACTGGGATTGAGGGGGCAGCACAGTCCCTAGGTGGGGTCTCTGAGAGGCCGTATTTCTGTTTCAGGAAGAGAGGCAGTTGAGGGTCATGGAAAGCACACAAGGTCAGCATCAGGTGGCCTGGCAGGGTCTCTCCATCACCTCTGTAGCCCTGCCTCTGCTTTCCTAAAGTTGGGGAGGCTGACCTGAGGCTCCCAAGGTCCCCTCCCACTCTCATATAGAATATAATAAGGGAGCAGTGATTTCCTTTAAGGAGAATCTTATGAGAACGAAAATCTGTTTTTCATGATGGATTATAGAAAGGAGGATATGGGAAATGTGTCTGTAGCTCTAAGGTAATGAAGCCAAGCATCAGCCTTCTTTAACACAAAATTTTTCCTCCCAGGACTTTTTGTACCAGGACATTTGAGATATTGCTGCTCATTAACAGTTAACTTTTGTAGGACACTTAGCATTTACCAAAATCTTTACATGTAGACCGAGGATGTGGTCAGTCAGAATTCTGTCTTCATTAGAGGGTTCTGTTTTACATTGAAATAGTTCCAGAGCATAGAAGAGGAAGAAAAGGTGTCAAACCTGATCAAAACATTTCAAATCAGAATCAAAGTGCTACAAAACCACCACCAATCTTAGTTAGAAATATCAGTGCAAAAGTCTATTAGCACATGAAGTCTAGCATCACATTAGAAACACTGTACCACCAAGTGAAGAAAATCAAGAACACAGGGAAACTAACACCAGAAAATCTAGTTGAATAAAATTCACCATATAAATATAATTTAGGAGAAAATCACATGATATTCCAATTTGTACATAAAATGCTTTTGATAATCTTCAATGTTCATTTTTGATTAAAAATTATTTTCTAATTACAGTTGATGTTCAATATTATATCAGTTTTGGGTATATAATATAGTGGTTAGACATTGATATAGCTTACAAAGTGATCCTCCTAATAAATCTAGCACCCCATCAGACACCATACCTCATTATTACAATATTATTGACTATATTTTCTATGCTGTACTTTATGCATTGCTGTCACTATTTTGTAATGGCCACTTTTCTTAGCTTTTAATTTTTTAATCTTTATTAAAGTAGAAATAGATGAAAAACTCTTTAGCCAGAAAATAACATACTTACCAAATTATGCTATTGATAAAAGACTAAAAGCATTCCTAATACCAGTAATAAAATAAGGCTGTCTGCCATCTAGTATTAGAAAAAAGTAGTGAGCTAAAGCATTTAAGAGGAGGCACCAACTTTATGAACAATATAATTGTACCTGAAAAATATAAGAAACCAAGCTGATACACCATTGCAAAAATAGAATTATTTAGTGGTTAGGGACAAATGTATTATTTAGAAAATAAATAGCTATCTAGATAAAATAAAAAGTAGTTTAAAAATAAATGAAGATAAGTTCTCATTAATAAAAACAAATCTGGAATAAACAACAAAAAATTTAAGATCTATAGATGAAAATTTTTAGAATGTTAATGAGAGATATAATGTGTTTGAACCAATTATGAGATGTATTCTCTGTTTGGGTTGAAAAATAGCAGTTATCCCAAATCAAGCCATACATTTATGACATCTCAATAAAAATATCAGCCAGATTTTGGGGGAACTAAATAAACTAGCAGATATCAAATTTTATATGGAAAACTAAAAAATTAAAAACTCAAGGATAGGTTCCAGCAAGTGTTAAAATACTATATACAGTCACAGTTACACATTAAAGCAGTGTAATACAGCTTCTTGAAAAGATAGAGCACATAATCAAGAGAAGAATTAAACTTAATTATACATGAAAACTTATTATATGATAATGACCCCTTCCCCTTTAGGGAGAAAGTATGGATTATTCAATAGAGGTTAGACAACTTCTGGGGAGGCTGGAAAATAATAATAACAGATCCCTACCTCACACCTTCCATGAAAAGTTATTCTTGGTGGCTCAAATATATACACATAGAATATTAAACTGTTGAAGTAGTAGGAATAAATGCAATAATTTTCTTGAGAATTTCAAAAGAATTCTAACATTGACCACCTCCCTCTAAAGTAAAAAGAGAACTACGAGGGCCGTATATTTACAAATCAATACACTTGGCTATATGTAAGAAAAAACTGCCTGAAAAAAGAAACAAAGTCAAAGATAAGTGACAAACTTGGAGGGAGTTTTGCATAGTTTATAAGACAAAAGACTATTTACTGGAAAATAAAATGAACTCCTACAGTTGGTGTGAAGAAACCTAAAAACCAAGAAATGCAATTTTAAAGATTAAAATTTGAGTAAAAGTAATTGCAAATCATTTTAAATGTGTAAAACTATAGTCACACAATGAACTATGTTAAAATTAAAATGATAAATTGTTTTTCATTATCACAATATGTTTGCAGGATTTAGTTTCACTAGTGGTGCAACCTCTATGAAAGACAATGTGGTCATTTCTATCAAAATTCAAAACACACAAATAATGTGAATAGGAATTTATCAATTGTGTGCATTTTTTCCAAAATAACAATATTTTTGAAGCAATATTTATGATATTTGGAGATTAGAAAATCCCTAGATGTTCATTTACAAAGGACTTTAAGAATTCCAGTGTTCATGGCCCTCTCCCACTACATGCCAATGACAATAGTGAATATATGTAGTAAAACCTCTAGACTCCAAAGACAATATACTGAGCAGGAGAATTTTTAAAAATAAACTCTTTTAAAATGTAAAAAAAAAAACAAAACATTCCTTTCTTCTTATAAAGTGGAATACTAAGCAAGCTACAGCACACTATTTGTGTGGAAATAGTGAAGGACATAGGTGTGTCCTTTTTTTTTTAACTCATAAGATATCTTCCAAAGAATATATCATAAAATGGTAACAGTCATTACATCATTAAAAATCAAAAAACAGGGGACTTGACTATAAGGAGAGACTTATTTTGACTTTATACCTCTTTGTACAGGGTGTGCGTGATACATTGGCAATAACTGCATCACCTTATCTCATGTGCTTATTAATTTTGAAAATTGTTTCTAAAGTCATGAGTTAACATCATTGTTTCAGGCATAAAGTATTAAATCCTGAGAGTAACCGTCATGTTGAAGGAATATGATGTTTGAGCAACCATAATTTCTGGACTTTGTGCAAGGAGAACTGCTAAGGAAATTTTAGACTTCAATAACATCCCTTTAAGTACAGTTTACAATGTGAAGAAGGTGTATGATGTTGATCATGATGTCACCACACCAACAAAGAAAACAAATGCATAAGGTACGCAAGGATCACACATGTCCAGATATTGTACACATAATCCAGGAGATCATCAAGGAAGATCCAGGAAAATCAATGCATTCCACAGCAAGAGAACTGCAGATGTTGGATGCAATGGTTGCAAGGTTATTGCTGAAGATATCAGATACAGAGTGTATGTTCTTAGAAGAGGCCAGTTACAACACACAAAGGAAAGACACTTTGAAAACGCAAGGAAACTGCTAACAAAATTGAAAAAGCCCTCTGATTTTCTTCTGCAATGCAAAGAATTTTCAGCAGGACCAAATAGCCAAGAGAAGAAACATTAGGTGGCTCTGTGAGAATCTTATTGAAGTCCCAATTGTCATGAAAACGAAATTTTCTGCTACAGTGATGGTGTCAGGTGTTGTCAACAATAAATGAGATATCATGACCACGAATTTTTTCCCACAAGGCTTAAAGGTGACTGCTGATGTTTACCTTGACCTTTTGAGAGAGGTAGTTGTACCATGGATGAAGCAAGTCACATTTTATCTTCCAACAACATGGTGCACCAGCACATAATGCCAACAAAGTGCAAGAATTTCTTAGTGTCAATGTTCCCGAATTCTGGTCAAAGGAAACCTGGCTGCCTAGTTCACCAGATGCAAATCCTTTAGACTTTTATGTGTGCAGCATTTGTGAAAGAGAAGCTAATAAACAACCTCATTCCAATAAAGAGGCTGTTAAAGTGAAGATTGAAAACATTATGATGTCCATGGATAAAGAAAAGTCAATTAAAGTTCATCAAGATTCCCAAGTCGAATCGAGTCTATCATTACAGCAAATGAAGATGTTTTTACAATTTAAAAAATAATGACTATGTTTATGTATTTACATAGAAGAATAAGTTTATCTCAAAATATAACACTTCTGTGGCATATTGTTTTACTAAAAATTAGCCAATTTAACACATGCACCCTGTACAATTTTTGTTATTTTATTCTATGTGCATAGATTGGCTACTCCAATAATTCTAAAATTGTGCAAAATGAAGTGAAAATGGGAAAATGAAGATTTCACTTAAGGGTGCTTTATGATCAGATAGAATTTGGGTCAAAGTGGAAACATGCCTCCTGCTAAAAATAGAACCTCAGATATGTTATTTTCCCTCTCTGAATAGCAATTTCCACACTTCTACCAAGGGAACAAAAAGAGAGCATATAGTTGAAATGAGAATTAAATACAATTTATAACAGCTAGTTAAGCAGTGTTCAATGATTGTGAAGCATCCAATATTTGGTAGTTGTCAACATCATTCTGTCATTTAAGCCTCCTAAAAACCTTTTGTAGGTTAGGAGGAAAGCCTGTGTTTTTATTGATCCCACCGTACTTTACAAACAAGAAAAATGGAGTTTGAGTCAACAGATCCAAGTTTTCCTAGCTCCCTTTCTTCCATTCATATTTGAATTTAGAAAAGAACAAATTGTGAAAACATAGGTTCCTGCATTTGAGGCAGCAATTCTAGTAAAGCTGATGCCTAGCTAATGTGGGCTGCACACTCCCATTTATTAACAATTGATTATTGTACATGGACCATAGCATCACTTTTCCCAAAAACAAACATCTTATTCCTTGATACTGTATGACAGTGTGTGACAATAGCCATAACTTGGGACAATCACTCAGCAGGCAAGCTTACAAGTGCTCATTCCTATTCAACTCACTATAATTAAGAATGTTAGGCTTGTTGATGAAGCAAGCACAGGCATAATAAAGTACATCTCCTCTCTCATTTCTTGGTTCTAGGACACTACTATATTCCCATTATTGACTTCGGTCTTGCATGATTGCAAGGAGTTCCCCAATCCAGAGAAGTTTGACCCAGGCCACTTTTTGGATGAAAATGGCAGCGTCAGGAAAACAGATTACTTCGTACCTTTCTCCCTTGGTAATACAAATAAATCCATTCAAACCATACATATGCTCATTTTGAACAACTTTTATCTTCACTGAAGTTATAGCATAACTAGGTAGTCTGCTGATGATAGTGAAGACAATCAAGTGAGAAAGTCAGAGTTTCTGATGTACTGTAACTGTAAGGAGCCATTTAATCCTGTATATCAGTAGTGTTAGGTGAGTCATCCAGGGACGACTTTGTTGTTCCATGACTGAGTATAATGCCAGATTTTACTTTTATTTATTTTATTTGAAGTATATACTTAATTGATTATGCTATTACATTTGTCTCAGTTGTTCCCCCTTTCCCCCCTTCCACCCAATACTTCCATTCCCTCCAGCAATCCCCTCCAGAGTTCATGTCTGTAAATCATCCATAGAAGTTCTTTGGCTTCTCAATTTCCTATAGTGTACTTAACATACCTCTGTCTACTTTGTACCTACCAATGTGTACTTCTTAATCCCTGAACCTTTCTCCACATCCTCTCCTTTCCCCCTCCCAACTGATAACCCTCCAAATGATCTCTATATCTGTGATTCTGTTTCTGTTCTCCTGGTTTGCTTATTTTTTTTTGTTTGTTTGTTTGTTTGTTTTTTGATTCAGTTGTTGATAGTTGTGGATTTATTTTCATTTCTTGTTCATAGTTTTGATCATCTTTTTCTTATATAATTCCCTTTAACATTTCATGTAATAATGGTTTGGTGATGATGAACTCCTTTAGTTTTACCTTGTCTGGGAAGCACTTTAACTGTCCTTCAATTCTAAATGATAGCTTAGCTGGCTAGAGTAATCTTGGCTGTAGGTCCTTGCTTTCCATCACTTTGAACACTTCTGCCAGTCCCTTCTAACTTGCAAAGTTTCCTTTGAGAAATCAGCTGACAGTCTTATGGGTACACCCCTGTAAGTAACTAACTGCTTTTTTCTTGGTGCTTTTAAGATTCTCTCTCTTTTTTTAATTTAATTTTATTGTTGTTGTATTACACCATCCCCTTTTTGCTCCCCTCTGTCCTCTTCCCCACCCAGCCATTCCACCACAAAGTCAATCCCACCTGTTGTCCATGTCCATGGTTCCTCCATACTAGGTTCTTGTCTAAACTTCTCCCATTCCCTGCCTCTTCCACCCCTTCCCCCTGTCCCCTTTCCCCTGGCCCACTGAAGGCCTATTCACTGTATTCATATATCTGGTTCTGTTTTGCTTGTTGTTAGTTTTGTTCATTATTGTCCTGTAATGGGTGAAATCATATGGTATTTGTCCTTCACTGACTGGCTTATTTCACTAAGTATAATACTTTCTAGTTCCATCCATGTTGTTGCAAAGGTTAGGAGTTCCTTCATTCTTTCTGCTGTGTAGTATTCCATTGTATAAATGTATCAAAGTTTTTTGATCCAACCATCCACTGATGGGCGCTTGAGCTGTTTCCAACACTTGGCTATTGTAAATAGTGCTGCTATGAACATAGGTGTACATAGGTTCTTATGAATTGGTGTTTCAAGATTCTTTGGGTATAGTCCTAGTAATGGAATCGCTGGATCAAAAGGCAGTTCCATTTTTAGTTTTTAAACAAAACTACATACTGTTTTCCATAGTGGCTGCACCAGCTGCATTCCCAAGATTCTCTTTTTAAAGCCTGGCTTGTGCCACAATGGATAAGGTGCTGGCCTTCGAATCCAAAAGTCACTGGTCCAATTCCCAGCCAGGGCACACAGGGCCAGGTTGCAAGCCAGGTCTCCAGCTGGGTCGGTGGCTGGGGGCAGGTGAAAGGCAGCCCTGCATTGGTGTCTCTCTCCCTCTCTGCCTCTCTCCCTTCCTCTCTCTCTCTGAAAATAGTAAATTAAATCTTTTAAAAAAAGATTATCTTTTTATGTTAACTTTAAGCATTTTAATTACAACGTGTCTTGGTAATGCAGTTTTAAAAGAAACTAAAGTCAGTCAATCCAGCTCAAATATTACATATTACCAGATGACAAAGGGACTTTCTTATGCAAACTCTTATCTGTTGATCTCCCCTTTATGATATTGAGTTTTCCAAAACAAATGTACAAGTTTTTTCTTCCTGTTATATTATCAACAATTATAAACTTTCT